>JAFVLL020024269.1:0-12125 GCA_021397915.2 Tor tambroides | reverse complement strand
TCAGTGTTGTCACATGAAAAGATATAATAAAATATTTACAAAAATGTGAGGGGTGTACTCACTTCTGTGAGATACTGTATATATATATATATAGTTTTTTTGTTTTTTTTTTAAATATTGCAATCATGCATTCATTTAGAGTAAGTTGTGGTAACAGGTCCCCTGAACTTCTTTTTAGAGAGAATTATTATTACTCATACTTAGCAATAGTAAAAAACACAAACCCATGTATTAAAATTCAGCATACAACTCCCCATACATGTCCCTACAGATCTGAATGATGCATCAAACTGTTGGGGTGTGCTATTGCTTTTCAGAGCAGTCTGACATTTGGCAAATGAAACCAGGTCAAAATTCTATAGGAAGTTGGAACCACACTTTTGACTTGAGTAAGCAACCGTCTTGTAATAACCTAGCAATCGCTTAGCAACATGCTAAAAACCACTCACCCGTAGTACCTTAGCAAGCCTGGCAGGAAACCGTTGTGAGTTTTCCACAGGAAAACGCCACTCGCATTTCCTCAGAGAGTGTAAAAAATGCATTATATTTATTTGAGGACACTATATAAGCAACCCTGGCATTTCCTTTTCACAGCCTTGAGAGGAAAAAGTGAGATAGCTTGTGGAACGTGGTCACCGCTCACATTAGTGTAGACTCCAGCATGACAAATAGGAATTCAGTTACAGAAAGTGACAAAATAATCAGAGCACACACATAAGGTTTTAATACTCGCCGGCAATATTTCTAGTCTCTTATCTCCCGGGTGAGTGTGATGCTGAAGGGTATGGGGAAATTATCAAATCTCAGGCACATCCCTTACTCCTGCTCATAAATCACCATCACCTGCATTACAGATGCACAATAGAGAGAAAGGCTTTGGCAAATCTGGGACATACGAAATAGGTCATTATTTTCGCAAGTTTCTTCACAAAACCATCGAGTCCAACTTTATAGTTGTTCTGACTTGAACTGATGAACTACATAAGGTGATATCCACTCGGTCACACTCCTGTTGTTGCAGCAGATAGCTGCTGCCCCGTCAACCTCTTTGAAGGAGCGAGCGTATTAACAGTGCCATAAGCAATTTCTGTGGAACGGCATGCAGAAAACTTCCCTCTTACCTGACAGATATCACTGAAACAGATGTCTTGAGAAATCACACTCGCTTCTGCAACAGCCCTAGGCAGGAAAACTGCTATCTGAATGCAGGATGTTACCGTTTAGCCAGTCAGAAGGCTCTGAAGTTCCAAGTCATTTTGAGTGTTCGGCTTTGTTGATATTTGGTGCGCTAACATGTCTATGCAGAGTGGGATTTTTGAAGAAGAGGGCAGTATAATGAAGTGGCGTAAGTTAGCAGAACGGCTAACATTGCTAACAGAAACTTTAAAGTCAGAATGAAATGGTAATTCACCCTATTTTCTATATGCATGTTATTGTAATACACAAGCTTGTGATTTTGTAATAAAAATATCTGGTTATTTTTAATAAAATAACTGGATCTTCTGGAAAAATGATTGACTTCTCTCTGTAGAGTATGCCGGACTCCAAGTATGAAGTATGGTGGACTCCAATCATATCATCAGCTTAAACCCCATCCATTTCTTATAAGTGACTGTAAGTCCTCATTCACACCTGGCTTCTGTTCTATTAACAACCGATGGATAGAAAATAAATGTTGGGTGGAAACTTTGTTCTATTTCGATAATTCACTCAGATGAAGGTCACAATACATTGTTACTTCCATTACATCACAAATTTCGCTACAATGTTGCTAAATTCTACAATTACGAGTGTTTAAACCTGTGAATTTTGCCTGATTATAAATGTTAAACCTGATAGGAAAACGTTACTATTCAACGAGGTGGTGATTATGATTGGGTACCGAAACCTATGTAACCCATGTAACTGGTAAAGAGAACCGAAACAGAATGCAGAAGCTCATTCCGGTGCCACTTAAATGCCTGAGCGATTGATTGAAATATTTGTCCTCTGGTTCTCCGAAACGGACATAATCACTGGCACTGCACGTGAAAAATAATGTCCTGACTGAGAAAATGCATGTGAATGCAAGTCGGAAAGCTCTAATAATACAAATCCAATCTTTGTATTAACATGAGTGTCCATGTTGTTTTCATATTCTGGGAATGAGACGCGTAAATGCAGCATTTATACTTGCTCTGACGGCGGGAGGAAGCATACCGTTAGCTCAGGGGTGTAAAATACTTGAGTAATTTTACTTGATTACTTTAGTATTATTTTGGGGGATTTGTACTTTATTCAAGTACAATTTAAACTGGCTACTTGTACTTTTACTTAATTACATTTCTGAAGAAAAAACAGTACTTTTTACTCCTTTGAATTTTATTTAATCTTGAAAAGTACATTACATTTTTATTTTATCTTATGCACAATAAATATGGTAAACGGAAGTTCAAATGTGCGTGCTTGATGTGAGAACCAGCGTTCATTGTTTTCACGCATCAAGCACACATTTCAACTTCAGTTGTGACTTTCATCAGGTAAACGTCTGGCTTCAAAAGTTCACCATCAAATCTGAGGAAGCATATTGAGGTAGCAAAGTTGGTAGCATTATTCTTTCTGTTTTGATAGAGCCATTAGCTGTGTAATATATTGGCTGAATGCACAAGATTGTGTGCAAATAAAATCAGTTATGAGAATTTAAATACAATTAATATTTTTGTGGGACTTATTGTTTTAGTGTTTTTTTTTTAATTAGATGTTACAAATCTCCAAAAAAAAAGTGTTTAAATGAACATTGTATGTTAAATGAACTGTAATTTATGTTTAGTGATGTTCTTACCAAATAGTGGATAGTATTTATAATATGTCAGTATATGACACATTGAGTAGCAATTATGACTGTCAATGAATATTTTTTAATCTTAATAATTACGATTTGCTCATTAATTAATATAATTAGTCACAAATAATCATTTATCAATATTTGCTGAGAAAAAAACTCTAAATGCCCCAAATAAACAGTTAAAAGTTTAATTATCCTTTTAGACAGTGATGTTGAATAGACAACACAAAAAAAGTGGCCTTTCAAAACGTTAATGTTGTATGTTTTCATTCTGTGACTCTCATTAATTCAACACATTCTTGTATTCTGTCTAGAATATGTTTTTAGCCTCTGCATCATATCTTGCTCTTCAAAGGAATAGTTCACCCAAAATGAAAATTCTCTCATCATTTACTCGCCCTCGTGTCGTCTCAGATGTTTATGACTTTCTTTCTTCAGATGAACACAAGAAAAGATTTTTTGTCCGTATAAAGAAAGGGGACGGGACCACTTCAGAAACCACACAAAGTGAACATGACGGTCAAGTTTAAATTATTAGTATTTGTATTTTTTGTATTTATGTTTCACTTAAGAAGACACTGATTCATTAACAGGCGTTATATTATACAAAGAGAGATGATTTTTTTTCTAAAACTCTTAGTTTGTGTTCATCTGATAAATGAAAGTCATATATATAAATGGGATGGGATAAGTGTGGAAAGGATAGAGTTTCCTTTCAATCCCTTTCCCTGTATTTTATTGTGTGTGTGTGTGTGTGTGTGTGTGTGTGTGTCTGTGTGTTCTGCTATGCTGCATTTTAATTGTTGGTGTTGCACTAGATGTATGTGTTTGACCTGTGCCATTGCATTTTGTTTCATTTTCTCCTTTTAACAAAACTTCTGTACCGTATGTCTGTTAGAAAAAGAAAAGTACTTATACTTTTTAAATACTTGAATACAATTTAAAGTTGTACTTTTTTACTTTTACTCAAGTATGTTTTTGGCCAGATACTTGTATTTTGAGTAAAATTTTCACTGAGTATCTGTACTTTCACTTGAGTAAAATTTTTGAGTACTTTTTACATCTCTGCGTTAGCTAGCTAAGCTTACCACACATAATTAAAATGCCTAAAGCTAAACTTCCCTCGTAATGACTTGCAATGAGAAGAATTTCTAAGCCTGTTGTCCAGAAAAAGAGAACATTACTTTACTCCGCAGCATCAGTCAAATTACTTTTGTAATCTGATGTGGCTTCATATCACAGAATGAGGCAGAAAATATGTTCTATACTGTAAAAAAGGCTATGTCGATTAGCAATGGAATGGATTATAAATATACTTAATTATTATAGCAGAGCAGAAAATAGCAGAGATGGCTTGAATAACACAGATAAACTATACACTGTCACAGTCAAGTGTTTATGGTCTTTGTTTTATCATTCAAAACATTTATATGTTCTGTTTACTCGGTTACAGCGATAACAATGCCTTTGTCAATATTAGGGATTTCATGGAGTGTCATGAGTTCTGTTAGCCTAATTCTGTGATGCATGTGGAGTTTCTGCACAAGGGAACCCTCCGGCTTCCAGTATGAATGAAACAGACATTAATTGGGTTTATAGCGCTAATGGCCAATCCATCCTATTTTGGGTAATTTATTAATTTTTTTTTAATTACCAGTTCAGGCACCGTTTAGGTACCAGTTTAAAAGTACCGATTTAACACGGGTATATCGTAAAAAACCCAAACGTTATAATGGTGATTTCATATGCCTTGTGATTTGTACGAAAATGTCACAATTCGGAAGAAAAGATCTATCACTACTTCCAGTGTCAGGGTTCTGTCACTTTGGTCTAGTTTATTCGTGGTTTTGTGACGGAGCCCTGACACTCCCCTCTTGTCTTGTTTTCTGGTGAGCACGCGGCTTCGAGTGTGCTCAAGCCGTGTGCTCTCTCGTCTGTGTTTTCTGTTTCATGTTGGGGCGTGGTGTTCGGATCCCGGCACTCCTGTCTTGTTCAGGCTCTGTTCTGGTTTCGTGTCGGGGTTCGGACACTCACGCGCCAGGTTGGTCTGGCTGTCGAGCGAACTCGAGACCGCGTGCTCCTCCGTCCATGTGTGTTGTGTTTTGTTCGGCACGTGGTTCGGGTTCAGCCGCATGCTTTTTCGTTGTCTTGTTTTTTTGCACGCAGCTCGTTCTTCGGCTGCTTGGTTTCTCTTGTTTTGTCTTGTTCTGTGTTGCACGCAGCTTGTTTTTTCACTGGCTGTGTGCTTTCATGTTTGTCATGTTTTGTGTGAACACGCGGCTTATGAGTCTCCTCATTAGCTGCGTGTTCGTGTCCTGTTTTGCACATGGCTAGTGATTTTGTTTTGCTGGCCATGTGCTTGTGTTTTTGTTTTTGTGAGCCCATGGCTTGTCTTGTTTGGTTCCATGTGCTCTCATGTCAATTGTCTTGACCCCACCCATCTTGTTTCCTGATTATTGGTTAATTTGCCCCACCTGTGTTTTCCTCGTTACCCTCCTCATTTGCTCCCTATTTAATCTCCTTGTGTTTGCAGTCCTGTGCGAGTTCGTCGTTGAATGTTGCTTGTGCCTTGTCCGTCTGTTTTCCCCTATGGAATAGTTTTTTTTTTTTTTTTTTTATTAATAAAGCCCTATTTTCCTCCTGCATTTGAGTCCTCGCTCTCCTCCCTTCACCTGCACCTGACATCCAGTACATTGTGACTTATAATTGTGCTAAAATATCACTAAATGTAACCATTACAAGTGATTAACCTTATGAGAAGACAGTACTTTTTAAAAATGTTGCAATTTCATATGAACAATGTATGATCTGATGTACGATTTTTCTACGTTATTCGTACGAAAATGTAAGATTTTTACAAAATACAAAAACGTATGCATGAAGGTCCACCCCTAAACCTAATTTGTCAGAGTGGTGTAAGCAGATAGGTATAAAAGAGACTAGATAAATTCATGCGAATTAGCTACCAATTTGTTGAAATGTCCTAATTAATTTTCTCAGTCAGGTTTACTCAAACCTTGGAGCTGTGACAGTGGTTAGTGCACATTAGAACATATTTGTTTGATACACTGAGATATGAGCTCAGACCTAGATTTTCAATATTCCTTCCCTTCTCCACATCATTTACTGTCCTTTTTCCAAAAGGCCAAAAAAAAAAAGAAATCACACAAACATATAAACGAGTCTTACACTATATGTTAAATATTTTGAACAAGTGCTCGCTGATAATGTACTTTGCTATATGATTAAGTAAACTTGTAAGGTATCAACATTAGTTAATGAATGAAATATCTGATACATTTACAAATTCCTTATATTTTTTTCTTCTGAGATGGTATTAAACAAGAGCTATAAATGAACTTTTTATGTGATTACATCAGCGTTCATCTATTAAATTGAGAATTACAGCTATAAGACAGGATTAGTGAGGGCTTAAGAATTTAAATCTTAGTGAAAGACTGTAATAAAGATGGAAATTATATTGACCGTCTTTATTGTATGGAACACAGGGGTCAGAGAATAACCTCGAGTTTCCACCAGTTGTGACTCATCCTCGATTCATTATGGGCTTTCCTAAAGCAGGAGTTGCTATACTTTACCTCCATAGTCCTGAAAATATTGATCCATTTAGCTTGATTTATAAATGGTGTGTTGCTGGCCAGGGTGTCTCTGTTAGCCTTAGCGGTTCAGGGCCAGAGGCAGCCATTAATCTTGCATACGGTGCAATGGAGCTTCACCCACTAAACAATTTTACTGTGTGTTTGAATGCAGAGCACCAATCACAGCCTCATACTGATGCAATGCATACTTTAGTTACATAATCAAACTTGTATTTCTTTCCACACATCCATCAAAAATGCACTCCAAAAAATATTTTTCTGAGTCTGTCTTATTGAAGTTGCAACTCCAGACTTCGTTTTCCTTGCAAACTCTAATATTTCATGCACTGCTTAGGGAGAATTTATGCTTTATTCAACTCAAATGAAGTGCACTATAATTTTCCTCAGTGAATACTGATTTTTATGTGAATATTTGTGTGAAATTATTATTAAATTGCAAATTGCATGTCCTCTTATACAGAATATTTATTAAAAGAAATACTTTTACTCCAGTTTATTTTGTGTTTGCACCATCGCCTACCTCTGTACTTGCGGTTCTTTAATTAATTGCATTTTCAAGAATCAAAAGATGGCATGAATTTGCCAGTCTTCCTGTTATCACATCACTGATGTGCCTCTCATCTGCTGTCTTGAGATGGGGGCTGGCAGGTGCTCTCTTGCTTACATAAGAGTCTGGTCTTTTAGAAGAAAATTAATTTAGTGAGAAGAGTGAAGGTTAATTTAGCTGAAAGCTGGAATAGAGAGGTGCTAATTGCAAAGTGGTGCACAGAAGCATACTGTTGGGTCCAAAAGTGAAGACTAGCCAGTGAAGTAGCCATAAGTGGAAAAAGTTCCTGGCACTTTGTAAAAACTTTTTTTTTTAAAGCTTTGATTTCTATGGCTAATGCAGAAAAGATTGTGAAATACAGCAGAAATAGAGGCTTGTTAGAGCTTCACTAAATTTTCACTTTCAACCAAAATATTCATAATTTATTTAAGGAGCTCTAAATAACACCTGAAGAAAGCTGACTGTTAGTATTGTCATTCATCTCAATGGTAGTTAGTCAGCTGGCACAGAACTACCCAGAAATGCATGATCTGATATGTATATATATATATATATATATATATATATATATATATATATATATATATATATATATATATATATATATATATACATATATGTTGCTTGCAGAAATTTGATTTGAATAGATGGCTTCAAAATTCAATGGTATAGTTAAAACCAAGGGTGTGTTTTCCAAAATCATTGTTAGCCAGCTTTGGTTGTTACCAAAATGATTGAAGAATTTGAGGTTTTTCTTGAAACTGGTGGGGTGACCATATGTTCACTTTTTCAACACTTATTTAAGGTAATCACTGAAAAGTAGTTTGACGAATAGCATGCAGGCATTGCACATAATTGACCAATTGTGGCATGCGAGAAGGTGGAATCTACAGAGAATGGTCAAAGCAAATATGCATACATGTAATGTATGAGAACAGTAGAGAGGATGTCAATAGGAAAACAAATTCAAACCCAGACATAGAAATCTCAGCCAGGACATGTCCAGGAAAAAGAGTCACCATAGTTCCAATGGAACTATGTTCGTGAACAGCGTCACAAACTTGTTTGGCTGGAATTAGCTTGTGTGGTTATAAACATTGTTTCTAGTTAGTATGAGATGGACTTTAACTGGTCATGAACTGATAAACCAAAAGCGTATGTCTACGCAGAAACCAAACGATAAAGGTGGTTCTGAAGACAAGAAGACATTGTGCTGTGCAAAGTTCTGGAAAAACAGTGCTTGTGTTGCCTTCCTTCTGATCTCAACATTAGGAAAAAGTGAATGAACTTTATTATTAATGATGATCCAGACCGTGTCAGTAAGAGCTTGGTCTTTGGTCCTGGCAGATTTGTTTATATAAAACAATTTGACGTGGGATTTTCAAAAAGATTGAAACTAAAAGATGATGCTGTGCTGACTATATTGGATCCGACACTAATGTTGCAACAAGTGTGAGTAACTGTTTTCATTACGTGATCACTATTGCTTTATCTGTTAAACAGATTCTATGATATGTACTGAGTATTTATGCTTTTTTTAACCTAAATCACTGCAGCGTCCATCTATGAAGGATGTAGGCTGTCAAACATACACAGCTGTTAGCCAATCATAGCAGTGGGCGTTTACTTACGAGTCTACAATCCGCCACACCTATTCAAACAGAGCGTTCCGATGAGGGGGTCAAAAACAGGACAGAAAATAGCCTATTACTTCTAAATTATGTTTTTTGGATGTAAAAATCTTGATAACATTATAAGTGGACCTCAGAGAACAATACAAAATAAAAAACAAATGCAGTTCATGACTGCTTTAAAATAAGCAAGCTATCATACATGGTTGCATACATAACAAAAAATTCATTCTACACCTTTTAGTTTGTCAAGAGAATGAAAGCGCCATTTTTGAAGAAAGCAATTTGGGCAATCCCAGAGTATGATGTAAATAAGGCAAAACTACAGAGAACAAAAACAGTTAAAGGTAGGGTAAGTGATTTCTGGTAGCCAATGTTGACATTTGAAATCACCAAAACAAACACGCCCCACCCCAAAACGGTCTCGCCCCTATTTTGATAGCTCCACCCCACACATACGTACGCAACCCAGGCAACAATTACTTAGTTCTGTGAAACAAAGCAAAACTCATTATAATCGCTGATGCTGTCTACACTGGATGTGCGGCGTGACACGACAAATCCCCAACAGAAAACTGCTGCCGCGTTCTATTTATGACTTGACACAAATTTCAAATGATTGTGTCTAGTGTAGACAGACTTTAGCTGTTGCGGCGCGACACGACACGACAACTGTTGCATCCGGTGAAGACAAGCCTTCTTTTGTTCCGCAGATGTTTTCCTATTTCATTTTTTATCCGTCATCTCTATCTTTTTGTTGTTGCTCGGCTTGGCTAATGTCCGTCCTGTGCACTGAGCGCACTCTCCCCCGCATCATGAGTAAACACACCCCTTACTGCTGATTGGCTACAAGTTTGTTTTGACACTCGGCCCGACTCAGTTTTCTAAAGCGTTTTTGAAAAATTACATACCCCACCTTTAAGCAGTTCACCTGTGCCATGTTTGTTATTTTTAATTTGATATTGAACTAATTCATTAACAGAAGTTATTACTCCAACACCTGTGTTACATCAACCAACATGGTTCGAATGACGGTTTCATAAAAAAAAAAAAAAAAGTTGTGACTAGGTTAATTTCTCCAACTATGTATCACGCTAAGCAGTGAACTACTTTGTTGTATGGGAAACACATGCTAATCAGCCATTAACCAATGTTTGCCCGTTATTTTTTACACTACTTGGCATAAGAATAAAAAGACAATCTGAAAGTAAAGTGTGTAGAGTCCTGAAATTGCCCTGTAATAGGACCGATTTTAATAGCAACAGCAAGCATGCCAAAAATGTAAACATTTTAATCACTGGCATAATTCCTCTGCAATTACATAATTAATAAGCTTATCGTGGTGCAGCAAAGGAAACATTTTTATCTTTTCCTATTGAATTAACTTTGAAGTCAGTCTCTTGCAGAATTAAAGAGAATTAATTCCTAATTGAATTTATATCATAAACAAGTAAGACATAAAACAATTACCGCCAACCGAACGTTCCTAGGGGAACGTTTCCATTGCAACATTTACTCCAGCTATCTTCCCAAGCCCTGCATTTATTAGATCATCGTATCTGTAGACACAGGTCTATGGAGAATATCCTGATGTCTGGTATCACCGGCTTTCACTTTTAGTGCAGATTGATATTCTAATTCATCAGGGGGCTTAGTCACTACTTACTGCCAACAGATCCACCACCTCGGAGAAATGAGAAATGACATCAGGCAAAGGTCTGATATTACATCTGAAAGCTACAGTGCTGTTAATTGTCTGCCAGAGCACGGTGTATTCCTGTTGTCTTTTCTGCTGAAGAGAAGTTTTCAGAGAGCTGGACAGCTCTGATGATATGTCTTGGATCTGCTGTCAAGGTCGTGAGAGCTCTGGAGAACATGCTCTGTGAATTGCATCAGCTAGTGTCATATTAATACCAGCAACCTAAAGTTATCCTCTCAAATTAAAAGTCTCCAGCCCAGGCATCTCTATTCTAGGGCCATATTGTGAGCTGGACGATAAATGCAAAAAAACACAACTTCAGACAAAAAAATCTGACGAGTCTGCATGCCGTGCTAAGTGCAAGCCAATGTGCCGTTCCTACCGAGGTCATTGATTCTGATTAAAAAAAGGCTTCTGGCCAACCTGCACGCTGAGATGACTTTTTTCTGCATCACACCTTTGTGTTCCACACGTTGCAGTATGTTTGTCTAATAGATGACAGTGCACAAGATGCAGAGGAGAGCCTTTTAGAGATGATCTAATCTCATTCTTCTTAGGGCTGTCGGAGGATTTCAGCCTGATTATGAGATGCGGCTCTGGCAACTTTTGTAAATTAAAATCTGCATTGCATCTGATTTCACATTGGCGCAAAATGAGATTTTGCTGAGAGATGCTGTACAAATGAAGTGCATCTGTGACAGCGATGTGCCAGCATGATCTCATTTGTATTCGTACGTAAAGTGTGGTTCTAGCACACGTAGGACCAGATTTACCAACACATTGCGCATATCATAAAACATTTTGCACTTGACATGGCTGTGATAGTTTCATAGAGTTTCCTGCATAGACATATTGACAGCATCAAACACATTTTCCATATTAACACTGTTGAAGATATATAAATATTTGTGAATCCTTTTAGTTTCATTGAAAATTAAAATAATCAAATTCATATATTGATTTTATAGTGTTTAATCAGTGCGATTAAATATGTTCCATGCTCTCACATTTATTGAGCACGTTTTCCTAATTTGACATGATAATGGTTTACAAAATATCAAAATAATAGTATAACAGAATATTGTCACCTGTAGAGTTACAACATACCTATTATTGTTGAAATGTGGTTCGTTTTAGGACACACATGGTGTTATTTGCTCAAAAGTATCTATATAAAATAGAATGCAATTATATTTGTATTATAAATGTTTTTCTACGTTCTACAGAATTACTGAAGATTTTTTTTATGTCTAAATCTGTGCATATGTTAATATTTTTACATTTTAGAAGCAGTCAGTACATCCATGTTGAGGCAGCACTCCGTTATCACCTATACTAAATGGCTCCACAACCGACTACTAGATGTATTTAGATCATCTCATGCTTACTTAACCCTTATGCGCTGTTCGGGGTCTTTTTGGACCCCAAATGACATTTTGCTGAAAAAAAAAAGTTTCCTTTATCTATATGACATGAGACTTTGTACAGTTGTCAACACTTGGTAGCTCTACAAATAAAAAAATAAACTGGATTGATATCTGGTTGTATGTTAGTGTGGAAATCAAAGTCACACTTAGCATGTTCGAAATGAACGGGGAAACGATAAAATTGATACTTTTTCTTTTTAATTTATCAAATAAAATCAATAAAACCACCACGATGCAGACCACAAAATACATAAAAATGAAGTGGCAACCCTTCCATACGTTCACAATGCCGAACGATTATGCTCACAATGCAGTTAACACACAAAAACTGAAGGGATGACACCACAGCACATCCACGATGGAGGAAAAACACACAC
>JAFVLL020024268.1:150826-175291 GCA_021397915.2 Tor tambroides | reverse complement strand
CCCAGCACCTGCTGATGTCATTGTTAGTAAGATCCAGGCGCTCCAGGCCTTGCAGTAGGGTTATTTCTTCAGGAAGGCTCTTCACCTTGTTATCTCGGAGCTCCAAGAAACTCAGAGCACTCAAGTGCTTCAAATGATCTGCCTCCAATACCTCAATCTGGTTGTTCCCACAATGGAGTTCCTTAAAATATATATATAAACAACCTTGTGTTAGCATTTTTCTTAAGACAATCATAACTTCTTATACCACATCAGTGGTTGTGGTTTACCTTGAGTGTTTTACAGCAGGGCAGTTGGGGAAGAAAGCGTAACTTGTTGTGTTTTAAGTAAAGCTGCTCGAGGGACTCCATCTGAGCCAGGACAGGAGGAATGCTCTCCAGCTGATTCCGGGAACAGTCCAGCATTCTCAGGTCTGTTAGGGTTAACAGAAAATAGATGAGTTCACAGGTTAATCGATAAACATGATTCACATCTAACCTGCCACTGTCAAAACATACTTTTCATTTCACTGATGGCAGGAGGGAGACTCTTGAGCTTGTTGCAGGACAAATTCAATTTCACAAGATTTTTCAGGTTCGCCAGGCTTTCTGGAACGTCCATTAGATGATTGTTGGAGAGATCCTTTAAGAGAGAAGAGTAGGAAACAACTAAATAATGGGAATGCTTAAGTACACATATTCAGAATCTTGAAAACACAGCAACATCTTTAAATCCTAAGATTTAACAAATGATCATCATACAGCAGTGGATTACTTCACACAGATGTACACTACAGATCAAACTATAAGTGACTTTTTTCAAAAACATTAAAAGATCTTACTGACCCCAAATTTTTAAATGGTAGTGCATATGTGTGTTAAATGAAAGATATTACTGCTATCTGAGGATCTAGGCTTTTATAATGCTGTTGGAAAGTTAAGAGTTTGTTGCTGGTCAAGACAAGATCTCAGTCACTTACAAGGTCATCTAAATTAACCAGCTGCCCCAAATCCTGGGGAATCTGTTCGATCAGATTCTGTTGCAGATGAAGACATCGCAGGTTTGTAAGTCTCCAAAGACCCGAAGGCAATTCTGTCAGTTTATTGTGACTGCAGAGAGGACCAGGTATTATGACACAAGTTTTACACTCAAAATAGGTAGATATATTGCTCCGTACGTAGTGTTGGCTCCATTAGTACCTCAATATGAGCTTCTGTAGTTGCTCTAGATCTCCAATAGAATCTGGCAGTGAGCTTACTTGATTGTCATGGATCTGGAAAAAGGCAACACAGAAAGCAGCTATAGTATAGACAAAATGTAGACCCACAAACATGGAAATTAAAATACTAAGACATTATGAACTTTTTCAAGTTACATTTAGAATTTGTTTTTTAAAAATTAAATATGAATATTGTGGAACCTGTATATAATAAAATAAAATATAACAATGTAATAGTAATGTGTGGTTTATAAAAGTAGTTACATTTATTTAACCATAGGAAAGTAGCCATCCATGCCATTTATATTTCTCTCTGCTAAGAAATATAATAAAAAGTGTTGATATGCAGGGTTTAGTTTGTAAATATATTCTCAAACAAAATGAGCTGGGCAAAAACCTACATCCAGGACAACCAGGGCAGGGAGGAGGTTGACATCTTCAGAGAGGCTCTGGAGTTTGTTGGAAGACAGCAGAAGTTTGGTCAAATCTGTCTGCTCCCACCACCGATCTGCAGCTCCAAATGACAAGTTCTGCTGAGCTTCCTGAGGTGTGTCTATGTTCAGCCTCCACACACTCTGAGGAACTGAACCCAAATAGAGTACACTTACTGTAGAAGCTTACAGAAATTCACCACAGTAAACGTTTCATCCCCCAATATACAACTGTTGCTACAGCTGTTGTTGTTATTGTATGTGAGTCATGATAAGAGCTCATTCAAACTTTTTGAACAGAAACATGAACCAAATCTTTGGCATTTTAATGTATTTTCCCATGCCATTAATGATAAATGTCATATCTGCTGGAGCCACAAACTACGGTTGCTATGGTAATTTTTGTGACTGGTGTCGGGTAACGTTAGTGTTTTTGCAGTACTATTACCTTCAGTTAGACCGCGCCCGGATAGATTGAGCTGTCCGCTCTTTCTAGCAGCTTTCAGTAAACCAAATGGGACAGGACAGTCTTCTTTCTCCTGCCTAAATCCCGCTCTAGAGTCCACATGTGTTTCTCGTTTGAAACGAGACATGAATGCGAAATATAAGATTATTTAAAACACCTGTAAACGTGAATGAGGTTGTAGTGTTGTGAAGTAAACGTCAACGATTGTCAACTATAACTATAATAAGAGGCCTCCGAATTTTTTAAAATAAAAGTCCCGAAAAAGGAAAGTTTTCTCGTGTGACATATATTAAATAATAGTATATAAAATATTTCTACCATAATTTAGAAATTTTAAAATATGCTAATATTTTCCAGTGTAGTAGAAAGCTTTTTATGATTTGTTTACATTTATATGAAACATCAATTACATCTTCAGCTCACAATAGTTGTTGATATTAAATACAAAAAAAAAAGATTATTTCCCCCTTTAATGTTACAACTGTTTCCTGGTTTGCTTATGCAGTGTTTTGAAGCTTTATGAATTTACAGTACACATAATGACCCACGTCCACGTGTAGAATCCAGTATGGTAATATGATCAGCAGATGGTGCTATAAGTAAACACCAGCTGCTATGCAGCCAGATTCATGATATATCCACTCATCTATAATAAAGATAAATAATAAAGTAGATACAGCTTTTTAAAACCCTTTTTTGTAATATATTAAAGTAAAAATAGTATATTGAAGAAAAATGTGTCATTTAAATAATAATAATGAGAATATATTATTATTATTATTATTACATAAATCTATTTGATATATATATATATATATTTGAATAGCTCAAGCTTTATGCATACTGCACTTGAATATAATATTAAATTACATATAAAAATAATAATTATTAATTTATTATTAATATTTATTTTTTAATAATTAAAAAAAATATTCTAACACAGGCTGAACACACCTGATTATACATTATATATTATAACATACCTGATTATATTATTATAACACACCTGAACTCTAGAAAGTGTCTTCTTCAGGGTCATTTTACAATATGACCTCTTCAAAAACATAACTGGAGAATGACAGATCTGGACTAAAATAAAATCTTGGTCATCTCCACATAATTTTCAAATAACACAGACCGATGAAAATGCAATCCTCTTCAGTCAATAATAAGTAATAAACATGTTTTATCATTTGTCTGCCAATCATTAAGTCATTCTGCTGCAGAAAAGCAGTGATGAACAACAACACAAATCTTAAGATGCTTGTTTATTTAAAATAAGTGACAACATGCTGTAATACTTGAGCAGACGCACTGGCCTGGCAACTAAATATTAGTTATATCTCAATCATTTCATTAAGAAATTGCAAGACAAAGCAGGCATTAATGTAGGACATTCATGTGTCAGCACATATACACTGATATGGTATCTGAACAAATAAAAAGAAATCTCACAAAGAAACATCATAAAGCAAGAAAGCAAGTAAGTGATACTGTGTTAAACAATGTGTAAATCATCAGCTGGAGCACAATTGTGGGTTTAAGGCAAATGATTCTTGTTAAGCCCCATGCGTTCAGAATTGATTTTTGAAGAAAATGAAAAAAAAAAAAGTGTTTGAATGTTTAATAAACAGTATTTATGGTTATTTATCTCAGTGTAGTTTAACCTCATTCACATGATCTGTATGTATCATTTTTGGAATTTAAGTTTCACGGAGGAAGGCAAGCAAATTGTTGCCTTGCTAACAGAGTTTGAGAACATTGTTTAGTAAAAGGAATTTAACACTTGCATTGCAACAATACTAACTAAATGCATGTAATGGACAATGTTGCAACGAACAACCATTGAAATGAAATACTCCTCCTCTCCCTGATATGAAAGCATTGCTGAGTTTATCACAGCGCAAAAGCTTATTTCATCTCAATGACTAATTAGATTGCTCCAAAAATATTTTTTTGTTTTTGAATGCATGAGCACAGTATGTTGTTTAAGCAAGAATCTGTTTGAATGTGAGAGGAAAAGAAACTTTCAGTAGTACAACTCCAGTGCATGCTGCATTCAACTGCACGATACTAGTTACAAAAATCAGCAAAGAGGAAAATGCTAGACACAGCATATTCCCTGATATGGCATGTGCCTTCAAGTAGTTCATAACATAATAAAATGTTGGTTTTAAAAGCTGCAATAAACATTGTGCAATAAATATGTAACAGGCAAAGCATATGCACTGATATGGCTATTGCCCTCAACAATTTCAGAGTAGAAATAATACAAATGGTCGCAATAACAAACCAGCTTTGATTTGGTTTAAAGAAAGACTTTAGCCAACTCTTTGCAGATCCTAATTTAAGACGGTTCTCAAAATTTCCCTAGACCCACTTAGAAAGCTTATCATCCATACTAGATGCGTACTATGTACCATTACAATCACAGATAAAAGGCATTGCTATTGCTTAAGCATATTGTAGCTTTAGATTTAGCGATTTGATTAGCACTTGAATCACCTAAATACTAGAAATTTCGACACGAGTATGAAGATCAGAGTCGAGAAGGGATCACCGGGAACCGGGAACACTTCTGTGCCTGGCAGACCTGCTACAAAGCCAACAGAGACACCAGGGAGCTCACAATGGACATCAGCAATAGTGAGGATAAGGCAAACACTGTAAGAGAAACACGAAGTGAAAAGACTTATTAAAAGACTCCAGGTATATATATATATATATATATATATATATATATATATATAGAGGCCTGTTGATGAGAGCCGTACCTGTTGATGAAGCTGAACACTCCATGGCTATTACGGCATCCAGGTAGCTCTGGCCAAGCCATTCCTCATACGTCTTCCTCTCTCCTACACCAATTAAAGTGATAGTTGAATCCTTGAAAATCAGGTCGGATCCCTCGTAGGGTTTGGAGTCAAACATCTTGAAGCCTGAGGCAGCATTAACTCCAAAGAAATTCTGAAAGATGCAAACCAAAAAGTCATACAAACAAGGACAACTCCATTTTCAAATGACCCTGAAAAATGAGATTTGAATTCACCAACCTGGGCTTTGTCCAGGAGGCCAAAGATGATGTGGTGGTTGGTATCAGGTCTTATCATAACAGCGTGGGAAGGGACACGGGCCAAGTTGCACTTAGTGTACTGAGTGACTTCAGCACGAGACTCCTGAGAACAAAGCAGCTGAAATTCACGGGAATCCAGGTGTACCGCCCAAGAATCTGTATTGTTTCCTGGAAATAACAGTTCTGACATGAGAGAACTACTAGAGACTTTTACACATGCAGTCTGCTTGCTGTGTGTAAAATGCATATATTAACAAATGCATAAATGCATAAATTTAAAGGCCTAAATCAACAGAGATCTTTTTACCATCTGTGTTCTGGAACACAGTGGAATGTTTGACAAACGCCACATCACCATGACCTTCAACAAGGCACCTGAGAATATAAACAGAGACCATGATAAATATTTAGTTGTTGTGCAAATACTCAATTGGTAAAACACAAATTAGCACCAAATCTTTCAGTTATTTTGTGCAGTATAGCGGATTACCTGAAGGCTCCATCATAACCGTCGTATAGGTCCTTGCCTTTTTCACACTTGCTCTGACCACTGGAGTCTCCAATGCACTGCTCACACAGGTTACTGGGAAAACCTTTCTGATTGGCTCCAGGTACACAGGCTGATTCAAAGAACTCCCCAGCAGCTAAAGGCAGAATCACATCCTCATAACACTGATTTTGCTATTTATATAGCAGAACAATATGCCTTTTATTTCAATACCTTTGTAATAACTGATACAAAATTACAAGTAACAATCTGAGTTAAAAGCTGAAAGCTTTTTACTGTTGTTTTAGATTTTAGGAACCCACGGTATGTGTGCACTACAGCACATGTCCTACCTTGGGCCACTTGGCATGTCTGCGGTCTGATGATGCCTTTTTCTATTAGCAGACCCATGGGAATGTTCCAGCCTGCAGTCCTTCCATAACCTGTGTGACAGGAGCGCTTGCTCTTGAGGTCACTGAATCTCTGGATGTCTCTGTTGCTCTTCCTCAGCACAGCCACAGCATAATAAATGCTTCCGTCAGTGTCTCCTAAGACAGAGAATCACAGTAGCTTGTGAAAATGAATCATCATTTATGAATAAAGCAGCTGATGTTTCATCAGGCACTGCTGAAAATCTTTCCCAAACAGAAAACGGTCACCAAGTGAGCACATTTTAACTGTTCACATTATACTATATTCAAGTAATTTCATACATTTATAATGAATTATTAATTGTATAATCTAATGAATTAATGTGTATTAATTATACATATCTATTGATATAATGAATCGTATAATCATATTTCCACTGCCTTTTTAAATTCTACACACTTGTTTTTGCTATCGTCTTTATGTACAGTATATATATATTGTGTGTGTGTGTGTATATATATATATATATATATATATATATATTAGTATTTATTTACTTTTTGTTATGCTTTTTTTTTCTAAAATGTTTTTTTTTCCCATATTTTAATTTTTTTTTTACTTCATATTATATTGAAGTCATTTCATATAAAAAGCATATGGTCCAAAAGTCAAAGTACATTGAAAGTGTATGGCTCTAACCTGTGTAGCTCTCCCCGACAGCAGGTATCAAACCAAAACTCTTCCCCGCTGTGTAGATGTAACCTCCGTCAAGAGTGACGGCATCAGCTTCCTTGTTCTGGAGGAAAAGAGTCTCATTTTTAATCTCTGAACTTAACTGTTGTGATGTATTGCAGATTTTAGTTAGGGAAACTATGAGTATAAGGTTATATATATATGATGATATAGTTATCATTATAGCTATCTTAACTATAGTTATCATTTTGGTGTCAGCGGGTGTGAATAAGAGAGTTTGGTATTTAAATATCTCTTGATTGGCGTACTTGTATTTTCTTCATACAGTCCTCCACGGATGTGCCATAGACACACTGAATATCAGGAATCAGATTTTTGCTTTTGAAAGCCACAGCCATGTCTGCACACTTTTGCTGCTCTCCATGAGACAGGACACACCAGCGTAGGTGAGAGGGAACATCTACACACCCATCACAGAGAAACAGATTTTGAGTACAATATAAAAAAGTAAATAGCATGCATAGTAAATTTGCTGCATTTCAAATTGTAATTTTTGATTGTTTGATGAAGATGCAAAGATTCACACCTGACTCTGTGCAGTCCATAGCTCTCAGTATGTAATAGTATCGGCCCATCCATTTGATATAGTTTTCATTTCCTGCTTGGATAAATGTGGTTGAAGCATCGCTGAACAACAAGTTTGTCCCACCAAAGTCTGCTGAGGAGAACATGGAGAACCCAGACTTTTGCTAAAGAGAAACACACACACACATACACACTTAAATGAAACAGTCACATTGAAATACAAATGTACAATTAGTTTTTCACTCCGTTTCAAAACCCTAATAAATTACAATTTCAAAAAGGATCATACCAGTCCCTCACGTAACATGTTGTAAACCACTGAACTGCTGATGTCAGTGTGGACAACAATCCCCCTCGATGGGACTTGAGCCAGATGGCATTTCTCAAAATCACTGACTGGACTGCGGGTGCCGTCCCGACACAGGAGCTGATAGTCGTCAGATTGCAAGCCTTCAGTCCATGAATCCTCACCCTGACCTGAGACACAAAGTTAAAAGATTTATTATTAATTTGATGATCAGTGATAATCTATCACTTATCCAACTTTACTGTCCACACTTCCTGTATAATCACTGTGTTTACTTTGCATATCAGAATTACAATGCATGTATGCTTTCTTTCACTTTATTTTCTTAGAATCACTAACATACTCTTTGCTGTGCATAGAAGCTGTAACCATAACATAAACCATATTATATCATTAACAGAAACTGAGGAATTATTTTTGATTTGTAAATTTATCTGATAATTTGCTGCCATGGAAATATACTGTACCTATTTATGTTTATATGTATATATGATTTCATGTTGCATCTTCATTAAGACAGAATAATAATTATTATTATATTAATTAATTATATTAATATTATTATATATTTAAATATAACATATTTTGAAGTAATCCTGCATCCCCCTTGGAAGTTTGCTGAAGTTCCCTGGTTGAGAATCACTGGAGTACACATTTACCATCTGTATTCTCGCTTACAGTTGTGTGCTTCACAAAGGCGACATCACCTGCATTCTCAACCAAACACCTGTGAAGCCCAAAACAAGTTAAGTGACACACTGAGGATATGTCTCATTATCAAAGCTGTAACTGCACCAGCTATATTTCACTACAGTATGATTTTAATTTTTAAATAAATATGGTACCTGAATGCTCCATTATATGCATAGTACTGCTCTTGTGGGTCTTCATCACACTTATATTTTCCTGTTCCATCTCCCACACACAGCTGACACAGGGACGGAGGGTCATCTTTAGCCCCCGGGATACAGCTGGCGCTAAAGAAGTCAGCAACCCCTAAAACATCAAGATAAGCCAAGATACTTTTTCATCTGAAAAAGACAATCTGACCATTTAAGATGTGCAGAACCATAAACAATGGAGTACCTTGAGGGATGTTGCAGCCCATGGCTGACATCATTCCACTGTCAATCAAATAGCCCAGAGGGACGTTCCAGCCAGCTGTGCGGTGCTTGCCAGTGTGACAAGACTTCTTCCCCTTCAGATTGTTGATGTTGATAGCTGAATTTGTTCTTTTCACCACAGCAACGCCATAGTATGTTATTCCTTTCCCTGTGGCCGTTAGATGAAGAACAAATTTAAAGACTTTGTTGACTAACTAGTTGCTCTAAAAGTAGAATTTTGCCAGATAAAACAATGGATAGTCCATAACATCCATATTTATAATGGACTTTCACTACATTTTTTTATTATACCATAATAAAGTATGTAATCAAATACAGATACAGCCATTGGTAATTTGTTAATATTCAACCTAATGTTGTTGTTGACATTTATGTCTTTAATCATTGCCTTTCCATTTCAAAGACAGAGTTCAGAGTTACAACTTGCATAATCTGGTATCTACAGCACCAAAAGAAGAGCATACCATCTGCTCCAGATTCTCCAGCTGCAATTTTGAAGCTGGCTTGCTTGCCAATGTCATATATTTCTTTAGCACTGGCTGAGAAGGCATCAACTTCCTTTTTCTGTCAAAAGCAATATTGATCACAATTGCAACTTGATTATTGAAAATTTTCTGTGAAGAAAATGATTTTACTTCTGCAAATAAAACGAACAGACAAGAGATTACAAAGCACACTATCTGAGCAGGGACACATTATCATTTGTTGTATGTTTGTGATAAATTCTCTGTGGCAGAAAAGCTTTTTAAATCTGAACCTTGGATTTTTCTGTGATGCTACAACCCTCATAAATGTATTAAAATTTTTTTTTTAAAGAATTTCAATGTGAAAATTATAAACAAGTAAACATGGTTTTTATTTTTACTTTTTTCAGGTAGTTTGACATTTTCTGTTCTATAAAGGGTGATACAATATAGAATTTTAATGTTTAAGCAAAAAAAAATCTTAAAATATAAAGATAACTGTCACATGTAAAATTTCATTTTATCACATGCACAAACATGATTAGATAGATAGATAGACAGAGATAGAATGTTCTAACATGTTCTAAGAACGTTTGCTAACGTTCCTATTAAGTTATGAAAACATTAATTCTGAATGTCAATTTTCAAAAACTTTAAAACTTTGTTGTCGTTACAAATATTCGATTTTATCATGTTGCACACATTAAATGTTCTCTTAAACAAGTAGGCCTAGTAACATTTAAAAAGCATTAGACGAACATCCAACGAAAACATTTCGTATATGAAACATTTCCGTGCTAAAGCTTTGAGAACATCAATAATGACCAGACAACTCTGACTGAATGTTGTATTAATATTACTGGAAGAACGTTTGTTCATAACTTTGCCAGAACGTTAGTCAAAGTTCTGAGAACGTTTTCTGTTAGCTGAGTGGGTGACTGGATAAAACAGACTTACGGTGAGTTTTTCAGCGCATTCGGCTTTAGATGAGACGAGGACGCACTGTAGCGCTGGTCGAATTGCAGCGCTGGTGAAGGCCTGAGCCATTGCTTTACATTTGGACTCCTCCGCAAGAGAAATAGTGCACCATCTTATCGCACTCTGCCCTGATACTGGACGAAGTTATTTATAATATTATCACCATTATTTTTAGCCTTCCACCTTTATCTCCAAAAAAGTCTCAGATTTCTTTGTTGCTTATATAAAAACATACATTTCTTACAGTAGCAACAGCTCTAATAATTAAACACAGAGATAGAAATCAAGTTTCCCCCCTGACATTAACTTAAAATTTTTCTTACCATAATGCGTGACCGCGAGCAGAATGCTTAGAATAGCCCAGGTGTCCATCTCTGACTGGAGAGTGCGCAGATGTTAGTGTGTTACTCTAGCTTTATATCTGAGAGACTGTTGCAAAGTCCAAAACACGACTCAGCCCTTCCACATAACTACACAGGATATGGTACCTTAATCATAAAAGATAGGTCTACGTGCACTCAAATTCAGGATTTATAGACTATAATGTGACCAGACATGAGGACTGAGGAATGACACGTCCAAGAGACGGGCGGAGGTCCAAGGTGCACACAGAGGGGCCTTTCATTCTTTGAAACTCCACCTTTTTCCTTTTTAAGGGAATGAAAAAAAGCTCTGAATCAAGGGCAGTGTCCCTTAGACTGAGGAAAAATAACTTTTAACCTTGAAAAAGCAGCAAATGACAATCAAACTTAGATATTTTGTTCAAAACGGAGACAAAGTGTTTGGACACATTCTGGTAGTCAGTTTCAGGTTTTTCCCCCCTAAAGTGTCCAAACAATACATTTTTGAGTCATGCAGGATAGGCTATAGAAGGGGTCACCAAACTTGGTCCTGGAGGGCCGGTGTCCTGCAGAGTTTAGCTCCAACTTGCCTCAACATACCTGGCTGGAAGTTTCAAGTATACCTAGTCAGACCTTGATGGTTCAGGTGTGTTTGATAAGGGTTCAGAGCTAAACTCTGCAGGGCACCGGCCCTCCAGGACCGAGTCTGGTGACCCCTGGGCTATAGAATAATACCACAGAGCTAGACACTTCTTGACTAAGTATTAAAATTATTCAGAGACTCAAACACTTTGATTTTGTCTGACTTCATTGTATTCGTTTTAATAATAATTTTACTGTCATCATATAGTGTTACATCTATTCAGCTGCTACCTAGAGATGTTATGGCAACAGGGAATTGTGACTCTGATTTAATGTTGTTTTACAACAGGATGGAAACATGTTTAACGATGACAAATATAGTACAATTATACAATAACGTAGCACACTTTATGGTGGCAGTGTTTTCTCCAGCTCTTCTGGTTTGTTGCTTAAAGTGATAGTTCAGACAAATATTTGCGGAACACAAAAGATGATATTCTGAAGAATTTTGAAAAATGGTAAACAAACCGTTTTGGTTAGAAATGACTTGTACTGCACGGGGAGAAAAAAAAAATCCTCCTTTTATGTTCCACAGAATAAGTCTTACAGATTGATGACAATTTTCAATTTTGGGTGAACTCTCTCTTTAAAAAGAACTAAGGATATAACTATTCAAAAGATTAAGCATTTGTAACATTTATTTATTATTTACATGAAACGAACACCTTTTTGCTCACTAATACTTTTGTCAGACTTTAAAGAAATGTTTTAGCCTACCTTTTCATACACAAATTGATACACAAAAACACTGTATATGAGAAAAAAGTTTTTATTAGCTGTTCTCCTTTTTTGACAAATGGAATGAATCAAGTTGGCAGATTATATACATAATCTAGTCAAAAATGTGTTAGAAAGCCAAGATGACAAGTTAGAGAAGCAATCTTTTAGAAAACAATCATCTCCGAGTAACTTAAGAATGAAAGCGGACGCTGTCAGCGCGCCCTCTGGTGGAGAGTTAAAGGCTTGTGTTAGAGAGTGGCAAAGCAAATCTCTCTTCAGCTATGGGCAGTCGACAAGTTCACACACACGGAGGCAAGAATCTCCTAGCCTCTAACGTTTACAGTTCATGCTAACTCTGACATTTTCACAATCCCAGGTGAAAACAGAAAGAGAAGCCCTCTCCTCCGCTTCTCGCTCATGTTTAATGTGTCAAAGACTATTGCTTTTAGAAATCATGCACGTCACATGAAAAAGAAAATATGGCATAACTACATAGGAAAGAGAGAGAGAGAGAAAGCAGAAGACTACAAACTGCCAACTTGAGTTTTATTTCATATTGTTTGAGCAGATGCAAATGGATCACCACCATTCAGCCCATGTGTCCTGTGTGTCAGTGTTTTTGCATAAAACAAACCATTAACAACAAAAGTGATGGTGGTAAAAGTAAAGGAAAATATATATTTATATATCTATTTATATTTATTTTTATATACATACACGCATATTCATACGAGTGTATGTTTGACATTATAAAGAAAATAATTCCCATAGGTGTGGATTTTAATTAAAGCTCAATATAGACTTTATTATAACAAAATAGGCAGTATACTGAGGGTTGAATATACATTACAATTTATACTCTCTTATTTGCATTGCTGTTTCTTTAAGTAAGAATATGTCATCACCTGGATTTGAAAGATAATTGTACTGTAAGTTGTTCCTTTTCACCTCAACTAAAAGCTACTCCCATATGCACCTTGATTAAAATGTACACAGATTGTTAAGACAAATAGACATTTAATATAAAAAGAAGAACTTTTGTGCCAAATGTTTTTGTCCTCTGTGCACTTGTGACAAAACAGATCAGCTGTTTAAAATTAGTGGGCTGCTTGATTTTACAAGATAAACGAGAGAAAACAGAAGTAATATGGTGACTGCAGTTCACATGGCTTAAAAACGTAAGAACATTATGCTAACTGAAAAAGAATAATTCAAAACATGCTCTTAATGCAAAAACGTGCAAATTGTCGCTTTATGTCTTTTCAGAGACAGACACGAAAACGTTAACTGCTGATCATATATGGGAAAAAGAACAAACCAAAATGTATATAATGCATTAACTCATTGGTTTTCCTTCGAGAAAGTCACCTCCCTTAAACATTAAGGAATCTGTACCGTATAATCTGTCCAGTAAGTCGCTGGTCAGGCATGTCTCCTCCCACCGGAGGATGAAATGCGGAGATTGGGATGCGAGTTCTAGACAGCAGTTTCAAAGAGAGGCATGAGAGAGAGAGAGAGAGGTGGCCCTAAGACCACCGTGACCCCAAGCCCATCCAAAGAAAATGTATTTCCTATGCTCAGGGGTCAGAAAGCCAATGCAAGCAGCAGCCCAGGTTAGTATAAAAAAAGAAAACAAAGAAAAAAAAAATACAAAAAAAGTTTAAAGAAGAATAAGGTTTATTTGTCTCCAGCCATCTCACAATTTCTCTTTGACAGGTACCCAGATGAATGGCCCAGACTGCTCCTCGATGATCTGTTTAACCTGGTTGTAGATCTCTTCTAATGTGTCCCCTTGTACAATGGCTGAAGGAAAGATAAGATGAACTTCATTAAGTATCATACATTTCCTTATTTAATGGAAAAAATATAAAAGTTCTCAGGAAACGTGGGACTGGATACAGGCGGCCACCGGTAGCAAATGCTGTCACTCTTTAGTAATATTTAAGAAAATAAATACAAATAGTTGCTAACGGCACCTTGGAATACTTCAAACTATCGTATCATAAACAAAAAACTGGTACATTTCGTTTTGTCCTAAGGTGCAGCCACATAAGCAACAATTTGGAGAATTTTCCAGTTCATTGCACACTGTCATTAATGTAATGATGTATGAAGCACACCTCAGAAATCACTTTCAAACCAAGCAGCACTTTTTATTGGTCAACGCGTGCGTATTGCGAAATCTATGTGAATTAAGCTGGTGTCGCTACATTTTATGTTTCTATTGATATAGCAATATGAAACTCAAAAATCCTTTGTGTAAGCACTAATACGAAGAAACTAATGTCATTTGCAGTGACTATGTTTTCCAAGGTCTGTTCCCACTTTTTTAACTCCAAACCGATTGCTTCCTCTTTTAACGTTCTGTTCTGGAAAATGTAACATTAATTTATTTTGAATACTGAACTTAACTGAAAGTAAACATAATACAGTAAGACATAAATTCCAGGAAAATCTTCTGGAAACACACCAGGCAATGTTTCCTCTGGCTTAGAGGAAAAACGGTTATTTGCTGCGAGATATAAAACCACACAGTAAAGATGCACATCCTCCACCTTTTTGTGATGTTTTATTAAAGACCACTACCTTATTTATTATTTGAATGGCAGTGGTTTTGTGCAAATTATGATTGCTTTTTAATCTAATTCTAATCAGTAAGCTTGGCTTTTGTCAATAGAGCATTTATTGGCAGGGAGATAAATATAAAAATAATGTTTTTAAGTCTTAAAGGAATAGTTCAACTAAAAATTAAAATTCTGCCATCAGTACCTCTATGAATATTTTAAAAAAGTTTATTTTTGTTATTTATGTAATTATTTTGTCTATGCAATGACATTCAGCTGGGGCCCAATATTATTTTGGACCCTATTAACTGTATGGACAGAAAAAAAAAATTTTTTATATATATATATATATATATATATATATATATATATATTCTTTTATGTTACACAGATTAAAGTCGTACGGGTTTGTAAACAGAGATGATGACAGGATTTAACATTTTTAGTGATCTATTCCTTTAAATGAAAATAAATGGCTTTGTTGCAGGACATGTGTACAGTATGTGAAAATGACTAAGCAGTGTTTGGGATGTAAGTTTACTCTACTGTTCTCACCGGTGAAGTGCTCTAGGAATTCCTGCTCCAGTTTCATGGCTCTGTCATAGGTCTTCCTGCCTTGCTCCTCCATCAATCTCTTATTCATCTCTCTGTGAAGGACACAGAGGACATATTACTAGTGCCAATCAGTCAAAAATAAATAAGCTGTAGCTATAATAAACTGTATTTATTGTGTTTGACAGTAAAAATAACATACAAAATATTCTCCACTGATTTGGGTTTCACAAACACCGCAATGGGGAAGAGCTGTGCTAACTGGAGTCGTTTGATGGCATTGCCTGAGACATCCAGGATGCAGTGCTTGCCCTTAAAGAACAATGAAAAACAGATCATCGTGTGAGAAATGAGAAATGGTGCGCAATGCAAATCTGAAGGTCAGCATGATACTCTCACACAAAAATGCCTTTTTTATTACTGCCATAATTTCCTTTATTACTTCCTAACAAGTTGAACTCATTCACCTTTTCTGCAACCTCTCGCACTGACTGCACGCTTGTCCCGTAGAGGTGGTTGTTATATTGGCCGGCCTCGATGAACTTGTGATCCTGAATGTCTTTTTCCATTTGTTCCCGTGAAATAACAAAATGGTAGTCTCTGCCATCAACCTCGTAGTCTCGCTTTGGTCTAGTCGTGTCTGGTCAAAGAACAGAAACGACCATAAAAACAATGCAGACGGTATGCAATTCTGCAGAAGAAATGATAAAACCATGATTATGTACTCACGGGGAACGCATGATCCAAACTTGTCCGGGAACTCCGAGATTAGATCATCATTGATCCGGTCTTTCATGGGTCCAAGGATAATCACTGGACGAGTATAACTCACTGTAAAAGACAATAATAGCCTTATAATGGGTTCTTCCTTACAATAAATCAGTCAAGCAGAATTAACACACCGACACAGCTAAATGAAGTAATATTAACCAATGTACCATTAAAAAAGAAAGCCATAATGAAAGACACTCACCTTCCTGTTGCATGACAGTCTCATACGAGAGGACATACTCTTCCTGTCCACCTAGTAGAGACAGAAACAATGATATAAGTTCAAAAATCCTTATGTACTGTGTAAATCTGATGTTGAGTGTTCAAATGCATTTCATTTGCATTCATTGCTATTCATTTACATTTCAAATATATTACTTGGTCACCCTATGAAAGCAGCTTACATGCTTTTGTTTTGAACAGTAGACTCGAATTTTCACTCACTGTTCAAAATAGCCAGATTTAAGAGCCATGTAGCATTAACAAAGTTCAAGAGGTTTTTCAGACCACTCGATGTGAATGACAGGCCAGTTACAAAACTGTTGAAAGACACAGGCTGTTCAAATGACTGTGGCATGTTATTTGAAGGTAATATTCAGTGTCCCCAGCATGATCACTAAGCAAGGTGCACAGATAACCAGCACCTGTTTTATTACCTGAAACTACCATGTAGGGCAAATCATATAACTAGCTTATGAACTATAAAGCATAGTAGAGTAAAGGGAGCTTCTGCTGGTTAAATCAATAGTGCACTGTAATTATCTCGGCTTTTGCTGCTGCATTTTTAAACAACCTATATCTAGATATTTCTTCATTTGAAATATATAAATTAAACTGTTTTTGTGTAAAATGTTGGTCTTGAATTGTACACATTTCAATTTTGTGTATGCATATAACACAAAGGAAAACTGAGGGAACAAAGGGAATTAAATGCTCAAACTCATGAAGTTTAAAGAGATGAATTCAATAACATTGTGATGAAAGGAAATAAAGGGGAACACAAACTTACGGTAACTACTTTCACTATCGCTGGCATTAGAAGTTACATGCTCTGAAACCATAAAAAGGGAAAATGAACACCACAGACACAAAAACAAGCTTTGCAGGAATACATGACCAACACAATACTAAGAGCAGTCACCAGCAGATGGCAGTGTTAAGAACCTGTGCAGGATGTGACTCTGAGGCTTTGAAGTGGATCTTATTTTGCTCGGTTTATCACAAAATTGCTCGTACAAAATGAGTTTGGTAGATTCAACAGTATGAAACATTTCAAATCATCTAATACCCTCTGAATTCATGTAAGAAACTCTCTCAAGGGGTCTTAACACAGTCATGGTGCGGTGAACAGTGATGGACAGAGGGGCTCCACTCCACCACCTAAAAGAAGTCTAGAAGTCTAAGAGAGGACACAAATACTAAACATCCAAGAATCATGGAAAATTGTACATAACTTTCCTTCATATCAGCCATGCTGATCTCAACCCACTCATGTTCTGTTGAGACTGTTTTTCACACATTTGTGTTGCTTTGTTTATTTTTTATTTTATTTTAGAAATAATACCTTTATTCAGCAAGGATACAAGGATATATTTAAAAAAAAAAAAAAAGCAATTACAAATGACAGTAAAGACATTTATGTTGGACATTTATGTTTATGTCCATTCCTCAAAAAAAAAAAAAAAAAAAATTCTGTTTCCACAAAACTATTAAGCAGACATTTTTTTTTTAACATTTATAATAATAAGAAATCTTTCCTTAGAACCAAATCAGCATATTAGAATGATTTCTGAAGGATCAAATGACACTGAAATCTGGACTGCTGAAATTTAGCTTTTCTATCAGAAATAAATGACATATATATATATATATATATATGTAAAATATTATATACATTTTTATGTATAATATTTTACATATATATGTAAAATATTATACATAAAAATGTATATAATAAATATATTAAAATACTGTATTCTGAGCAAAATAAATGCAGTACTGATACATTAATTCTTTCAAAAACATTTAAAATATTACTGACCAAAAAGATATTTTTAAAATGATCTGCTTTTTCCCCCTTCATATTGTTTTAGCATTTTTTGATTTGACCAAGTACGTAGATATTATTGAAGACTGTTATATCACAAGAAGACATGCATTTTTCAGAAACTTGTTATTGTAGTTTGAAAGAAATCAAAATAAAGAACTGAAGGGAGTGTGTATCTCAGTGTCAACATCAAACAGAACATGAGTGTTAAATTATTTCTAAGGGATTATTTGCATTTGTCCCCAAAAGCACATATCAATCTCATCTCCCAAAGCAAAATTACAGCAGTAACTACATTTTTACATATTCAGAAGAAAATACAACGGTGCAAAACTCGCTCCAACGCTAAGGTGTTGTGGATGGTTTCCAAGGCATTGCCACGCAGTTGCTTACTGGCAAATTAAAAGAGCCCACTCCCCGAGCCCTGAGATTTTTTTTTCTGCCCATTTTGTCATTCACCAGGATAAAAATAACAATACTTTGGGGTAGGCATTTGTTCAAAGCCCTAAACCCGGGATTCGCAGGGGTTTTGTTAGCCGAAACCCTTAGAAGCAATATCTTGACTTGAAGCATCCCCTGAGATTTTGAGTTAACATTATAATTTGCATGTTCACAGTTCTCTGATGTTGGTTAACCATCACAACAGCAAAAGAAACAGATAAAATAGCAAATCTATTTTGGTGTATGCACATTTTCAATGTGGTTACATTTCTTATTTTTCATATTCATTTGTACAGTATATTCTTTATGAGTTATCCTTTATGATTCTTTAATTATGTTATATTCATATTACTGTTTTGTTACTCATATACTCAAGTATTATTCATTTATTCTTCTTTATTACTATTCTCTTCTTCATATTCCATTGACGAAGTATATTTTTCTTTATTTGACATACAAAAGGTACATTTTGTTATGCTTAAGGGAACAGGATATTGGAAACTTATTCTCTGCAGAATATTTTTTATTATATGCAAGGATGTTTGCTCAATTTGTCTTCAATTTTCTTGGTACCAAGTGTGCTTTTCTAAGAGCTAACTGGAATTTGCAGACTGATATTTGAAGATTTGCAAAGCTTGCTGTTTGTGCACAAAGGACGTAAAACCACAAGTTCATCTGGTAGTGTACTTTTATCTGGTATTTTTATCTGATCTTATCAATGACCACCATTGTCATGTCACCGTGACCTCTCTTTGACTTAGAGTAACTTGGGCAGAGAATAACATGTGCCAGGTGTATATAGAAAATTCCCTGACATCTATCTATCAGATCTAACATCTGGTGATGTTTTATAGGATGTATGTCTCTAGTATATGTATATTACTCCAGTTGGCTTCTGGCACAGCTTCTTATTTTCTTCTGGTCATATCAAATACTCCAAAGGCTTTGTCTTTTGACTTCTTAAGATTATTATACTTAAATTTAGACTATACTCTAAGCAAGGGATAATGTACAGGCAGCCGGTAGTTATCGCAGAAATAAGCCCCGACAGTGTGATCAGGACCCGACGCGAAGCGGAGGGTCTTGTATCACACTGAGGTTTATTTTCACACCACAGGCCTGTACATTATCCCGCTTATTACACGGCTACTTGCCACATAAGGAAAAAAACTGGACATGAATATGAATTTGAAACATTTTATTGGCATATTTGTTTTAAATTAACATTTTTATCCTTCCGCGAAACGATATAGTACCACGTGACTAACATTCAAACGACGTACGTTAGTAAGACAATTTATAACATCTACATATGAATATACATAAAAATTAATGTCGAAATTTTCCATTGTTAATTGTGGTTGTCCAGTGTTTGTCACAAGATGGCGCCAAACGGTAATCTTTGTTGGCGCGGAGGGATTTTAAACATACAAGTAGTACCGGCTATGCGTTATTACTTTGGAGCGGTTATTATTTGAAAAGAACGAACCTGCAAATGTCTCAACTGACCAATCAGAATCAAGCATTCCAGAGAGCCGTGTAATAAGGAATTTTAACAGAATATACTTAGTATATTCAGTTTTAGAATTTGTATTCATTTTTAATCTTTTTCTATTTTCTTTTATTTTTCATTACTATTATCTTATGTAATTTTTATCATTTATAATTTTCAATAAATAACAAATTTTACCGAAAGACTTTGCCTGCCAGGATCTCTCCATTGTTTTTGCATTATTTTTTATTTCTAGTAAGTGTTTTATTTTGGTTGCTCCTGCTGAGCCATCCAGACACAAAGAAAACTACAATTCTACAGCTAATGGAAACAGTTACTTTTAAGGGTGTTACAATACAAATATTTATTTCTTAAATTCTTTACTTTCAAATGTTCAAACACTTGTTAAATCCTCAAGTTTTTATTTTGGTAGAATACTGGTTTTGTTCATTTTGAAACTTAAATGTTGGAAAATCTGAATCTGAATATAAACAATGTGAACGTAATGCAACAAACTATATATTTAATTAAATCTGAGCCTTTGATTTGAAAATCACGATTTCATAAGATATATGACTATTTTAGTTTTATTTCAGTTTTCAATTATGCTGCACAATTCGTTTTAATGTTCCATTTGATTTAATTACTGATCAGCTTTTTAATCAACTCACAAACCCCTTGCAGTTCCCCCACAACCCTCATTTAGGAAACCCTACACCGAAGAATTAGACATAAAAATCTCCACGATTTAATCAATGCATTAATAAAGCAAATGTTGATGAAGGGATAGTGCACCCAAAAATGAAAATCTCCCTCACGTCATTCCAAACCTGTATGACTTTCTTTCTTCTGTGGAACATACAATAAGACATTTTAAAGAATGTTCGCAACCAAACAGCTTCAGTTCCCATTGACATCCATTGTATTTTTAGCCCATACAATGTAAGTCAATGTGAAATTAAACTGTTTGGTTACCAACATTCTTCAAAATATCTTATGTTCTGCGGAAGAAATGCATACAGGTTTGGAAAGACATATTTTTGGGTGAACCATCACTTTAAAGCAATACTCTAGAAGAGTTGGAGGACAGAATTTACTGCCACAATAAATTCTATTGTATTATTGTCACAGTTAAACATGTTTCCATCCTGTTGTAAAACAACAAATTATGCCAATACTATAATTAGTCAATTATGACAGAAAATTAATTTTTGATAGAACTATCCCTTTAAGAGCAGCAGAATTAACATGTTAAGGGCATAATTGACAACAAAGGACCTGAACATAGCACTGCTCTGCAAAGCTTGTGTTTTATAGCTGTCTAGACACAAAATAGGCTGCAGACGCAACAATTCTAACCAAACATCACCGCTAAACGTGCAAGGCAGATTTATGGGGAACGAAGGAAGTTTGGTGGGGCCAGTGGGGTACTGTAGGTCTGCTGTTGCCTTTGTGGACTTACTCAAGCCTTTGTCGTCACTCAGGTCCTGTAGAGCAGTCGGCAGAGAGCACGGAACAAGAGAAAACCACAAAAATAACAATGATTACTGGAACAACACATCACGTCTTACCGATGAACACTGATCCTGCCTTGCAACAAACCCAGATATGGAGACTTCGGTGGTTTTCAATGGATATTCGGTCCCTAAATTACCTCACAACGATTTACAATAGTAAAGATCAACCAAATTTGTTGTAATGTTTAGGGTTGTTGCAGAAGCAAGAGTTTTGTTCAGCGGTGCTGGCGTTGCCGCGTGCGGCGCTACCCTGCCCTGCACACGGCTAATGTACTTACGGTCCACATCGCTTGTTTCCTGTTCGCTGGGGTCCTTGTTCTTGTAGAAAGGGAATTTTCGCGAAAAGAGGTTCTTTTTACGCTTGTCATTGAGTGACTGCTGGGAAGGAGGAGAGGGAGGGATGGAAGTGGGGGGAGAACAAAAAAGGAAGAACAGATGGAATGGTGTTGGGTGTCTAGTTGAAGTATGAACAAATGCCCAACTTAACAGATGCCCATGTTACTGACTCTATTGCCACCGCCAAGCAATAAAATGATGCTGGAATGACAAAAATCACTAATGTGAGAACTTCTCAATAGATATGAAACCAGATCTTGGTTTGGAGATGGCAACAGACACAGTAGAGTTTATGAGTGATTACCAAACATCAGATCAATTTAAAGGGTAGTAACCACAACCAAGGTTAGCAAGGTGGGTTTACAGCACAAATGCAAGGACATGCTGACCAGCCTCCTAGTTGATTAAAGTTAGTGATTGGCATTGATCAAACGGTTTGGACAGGAACAAAGTTACAACACACTTAAAAAGATGAGTAACGTGTAGGAAGAGAAAGTGAAGAGCAGTTTGACATCAATGGCAAGCGTATACATCTTTTTGTTCTCTGAAATATTCATGCACTCATGCTGCATTAGTGAATGCAGTTGAAAATGCTAAGACAGTGAAGAGTGGATGATGAGTTGGTCTGGTACTAAACATAATACTGCTGCAAAGACTAAAGTGTTATAATCACTAGGGCTGGGCAAAGCATATTGAATTTCGACAATATATTTTGTGGTCATATAAAAAACATTGTGAATATTGCTATGATTTTAAGGAGCTTTTTATTCTGTTACAATTTTTAAAGATCATGTCATTAGACTACTTCTGCAGTCTTTTCTTGTAGCAGTATATACGGTATATTAAACTTCATTAGAAAAACTGTGTTGGAGTAAATTGGTAAGCTTTCTTTCTGTTAATGAGGTCAAACTTTGATTTCAGTAAATCTGTTCAGAACTCATGTAACAATGTTTATATCTTTCACTGAAGCCCATTAAGAGAGTAAGGTATTTCATATAATTAAAATCTGTTAGTCAAAATATTATATTAGTGTCATTATTTTATATTAGAGCATAAAGTACAAATGAAAAAATATATATCATTGTTTCTGTGAAACAATATGAAAAACATACCCTGTTTATTTTTAACAAGATTTTAACTGCATTTTACAAGTTCTTACATATTGAAGCTATAATGGTTGTTCGGCTGAAACACACACACACACACACACACACACACACACACACACACTTATTATTTTATTTTATTAAATCAGAGCAAGTATTTTAATACTGTGATGTATCTTGAATGTCATCAAAATGCTGACAAATATTGAGATATATACTACCGTCATATTACAGTATATAACTACCGTTCATGTTTGGGGTTGGTAAGATTTAATTTATTTATTTTTTGTTTACATTTTTGTCTCTTATGGTTACCAAGGAAGTATTTGATTGTTTCAAAAATACAGTACAACAGAAATGTGAAATATTACTACAATTTAAAACAATCATTTTGTCAAATCATTTTCTTTTACTCCAGTCAGCAGTGTCAAAAGATTCTTCAGAAATAATTCTAATATGTTGATTTGGTACTCATATAACATTGCTTGTTATTATCAATATTTTTTCATGATTTTTTATTTTATTTTATTTTTTTAATAGAAAATTTAAAGGGAATGCAATAAATTGAAATGGAAATCTTTTGTGGCATTGTAAATGTCTTTACTTTCATGTTTTGAATTTAATGAATTGAATGTGTCCTTGCTGAATAAAAATATTCTGTATAATAAATATTTTTTTGCCATATTGCCCAGCCCTAATAGTCACATGCGGTTAAGAATCCTCTCACAGGAGAGAATAGTGAACAAACATACAGGATTAGTACACTACATACAGAAAAAAGATATCTGAATTCATTTCAGAAAAAGAAACTTTCAAACAAGCATCTCATTCATGAAGAATGATTCATCACTTACATACTTCACTACTTTGTTAGAGTTTACACTTGCCAGCTGTTAGTCATCTTATGTGAGAACATTTTTGGCTTTGGAAAAGTCACACAAGACAAAGGTGCAACAAAATGTTTCTAATGCTGAAGAACATCTTGTTAGCACTTTTCATCTCAAATTAGCATAACATAACAATGTTTCAAAATAGGCTACAAGGCGTGTTCAAAATGGTTTCTGATTTCTGTCAAATTAAGGTTATGTCGGCACGACTGCAAGTAAACAAGATTAAATTTTTACATAAAAGGCCCATTTATTATGTATTAGTCTATAAACAGCTGCTTTTTAAAGCCATACATGGTAAATATTTGAGCAGCAAACACTTACCCCTTTGTCTCGAGACTTGGAGTTGAATTTAACCGTCTTTAACCTGGCTCTTTCTTTTCTCTCCACCCTGAAGAGGAAGGAGACAAAGACATTAGGACAAGTATTTTCACTATTAATACACAACAACTGTCCTGAGTTCATTATGTACATGTGTATAAACTTAAAAAAAAAAAGGTATGTTGAGAAATGTATGAAGCTCAAAAACCTTAGCTTTTTGCAAGGATAAAGATATTGTAGTAAGACATAATTGTCTTGAAAAGGAATAAACATGTGGCGTAAGTAATATTTGTCCCCATATTATCCTTAAAATACCTATTTTTATGTTTGAATGGTAACATTCACAAGACGCTGATCTGACATGCTTCTTAGAGAGAGTTTACATGAGCCATTTTGTTACAAAAACTGCTTTGATGGATCTAGATCAGTGCTTCCCAAACCTGTCCTGGAGGACCCCTAGCCCTGCACATTTTGTATGTCTCCCTTATCTAATACACCTGATTCCACTCATCAGCTCGTTAGTAGAGACTGCAAGACATGAACTGAGTGT
>JAFVLL020024268.1:84608-150726 GCA_021397915.2 Tor tambroides | reverse complement strand
TTTTGTTTACCATGTGCTTCATTCTTGCATTGCAGGCCAACGGACATAGTTTCTTACACATGGAGCATGAAACTGCAGTGTCTCTTCTGAAGAATTTCCCGAAAACTGTGGACTTGGTAATCTTAAGGGAGAGCACAACATAAATATTTTTATAGCTTAAAGACTTCTCACCCAGATGGAACACAGGAACTTGTACATCATCTTTTTATCTAGGAAGAATTTTGCCAATTGCTGGACCAATGGCAAATTCCAGTGCCAAATGTACACTAGAGGACATATCTAATAATGTTACATATGGCTTACACATTCTACACAAACATACATTGGTTGAAATCTTTCGTTGATGTTGCTGATATTCTTCTTTATCTCAGCCTGTGGCTGTAAGTGGGTGCATTTTTTTCCTGCTTATTTATATGGCGTATTATTTTGTACCTATTTTTCCTAGCAGCTTTTCGGTTTAATCTTGGAGCATGAAAGCACATCTGCTTTTAAGGACATTCACCCACCATAACACTGCCTCAACTTTGTAAATGCCTTGTGTAAATATATACATTTACAACTCAATTGTGATAAGAGCGTAGAATGTGAATGAAAGACACATTGATGATTTTCTAACACATCGATGAGCTTTTGTAACAACTTAGAAGAGACATCCTTCTCACGAAAACGACAATTTAGGGAAATCGGAAAAGTCCCCTTTTAATCTCGATAAACGCTACCGTTCTGTATTTGCACAAATCAAATGACAGAAATGAATCCCTAAGCAATATTTCTTCCATTTTTGTGGTTTTCCTGCAGCACCCTCTATTGGTGTTCATGGATTTTTCCTAGCCCAGATCAGGGTGGGTCATTTGCTAAGTAATGTGAATGTACATTTCCATGTTTTTTTGTTTTTTTTTTCCAATTCCCACATACCTTTGTTTACTGCCAGGAAAATTCATACATGTTTATTGGCAACACAGTTTTCTATATAAAAATGTACTTTCATATCACATACTACAGTTTAAGTGGAAAAAAGGCAAAAAGCTTCATTCCAGTTGCTTTGTTGTTGTTACGCTGCTTTAAGGTTTTTAAATATTTTTTTAACGAATAACAAAGGAAATTCCTGTCATCATAAAACAGACTAGATACAGTGTACACATGTAAGGCTTTACTGATTAGAGCATGCTTTCACTCTTAAACTTGTTTTATTAGGATGCTTATTAGGGGTCAATGTGTTTTGGACAAAGCGTTTTTACATAGCCCATTGTTTTACATCTCTTTTGGCCTTTTTTTTTTTTTTTTTTTAAATCAGTCATCATTGTGATAAACAGTGCCATAATACCCCTCCAAAAACCCTGGGCATGTTTCAAATGTTGCTAAAAATGTAGCATTTAGAAGGAGAGTTTCGAGCCGAAATGCACTCTGAAAGACCCCAACACAACACCTACTGCATTTAGCTTCAGAGAAATATTGTTGATTATTAAATAAAGATTATTATGGATGATGCAATTAATTGTTCAAATACTATTGTAAAAGAACATTTGATAATGATTATTTTTACTAAATGTTTTCAAATAATGGTTTCTAATATATTGATATAATTAGATATGCTCAAATTGTTAAATTTTATAAAGAACAAAACCAACGTATGGACAGAGAGTTCGATCGCGAGGGAAGGAAACACTAGAAACAAATATGTACAATTCTTTCTAAAGTAATTGTGAATTTGTGTCATAAACATATATATGTATATGAATATACAAATGGTCATTTTGTATGTGTTTAAAGACCTATTGAATATAAAAGGTAATATATGGTACTATTCAGTCTAATTGCAGTATTGATGTAAATAACTATGAATGGAGACATTTAAATAATTTATTCCAATAGATTGTGAATGTACTTAAAGCTTTCTGCAGTATTAAGACTTACTGAACTTGAATGCGTTTCATTTTTGTGCAAAAAGTAATTATATCTAGAAGAAATGATTCAATTTAGTTCAAAAGAATTAGTGACAATTTATCATATCATTTATTTGCACATGCAAGTTTACTCCTTCCAATTTTTTTTCTGTATTACCGCAAATATGTAATTGATGACATATATTCTGTGTCTAGAATGCATTTTGCAGATGATATATGTACATATTTAAAATAAATTTTAGTTAAAAAAATTTAAATAACAAGCCTGTATAAAAAGGAGAAGAACGTCCAATGCTGTTCAGCAAATATTGGAGCCATTTTCGGCTTTGGAGTACAGATTTTTTTCAGTATCTAAGAGGTGTTTTGAATAATGTATCTTTATTGTACAAATAATAAAAATGTCACTATTGTTACTACTGGTCATTCTGTGGTCCTTTATAGACAATAAAAAAGGCTTTATTTTCATAATTTATTACTAGTGCTTTCATAAAGGAAAATATAAACATTTGCACTGAAAAGCAATTATAAAATGTAAAACTTCAACAAACATTTTTTGTTCATTTGGTTGACAAAGTCTTAACTTCGTTACAAAGCATGCTGAAGGTTTGTTTATAAAAGTCTGTAATGACTTTACAATGTCATAGAGTGACAGGTAAGATGAATTAAAACAAGAGGCAGGAGATGATTTATTGTGTCTTGTTGTTTTGTATACGGTCAGGGAGTGCAAATAATTAAAGTGTTATGGCATAAGAATTGATCGTTTATCAATGATGGTTAAAGTTAAGTTGGAATACGACTTCGGAGATACTCAAGGACAGCATCTGTTCCTTTACAGAGGATGGCAGCTCTTGGATTACGGAAAGGATTCCCATCAAGCATTAGAGCCCTAAAGATATAAGATAAACCATAAGATCATACTTAACTATAACAGGCTCAAGACCTTTGTCATGTTAATAGTAATCTGTTTTTCAGAGTTTTTGAATAGCCTGTACGTTTGTTCTCACTGCCGCATTTTCATTCAGGTAAAATATGGAGTCTACATATTGAAGTCCACAGTTTGCTAGAATCAGAAGGCAAAAATCACACTCACCTCAGACTGGTACAGTTGCCAAGTTCTGGTGGCACTTGCATTATATCATTGTTGGACAGATCCAGAGTAGATAGCCTATTTAGGGTCTTCATTTGGACTGGATCAATGCCTCCAACTTGATTGTTACTGATTAAAATGGTCTCAAGGGATGAGATTCGGTACAGCACTTCTGGGAATGATTTGAACCTAAAGAGCGATGTAAATAACTATTCAGACCACAAAAAAAAAACACCAAAGCTGTGATATTTATATTAAGTCCCACTAATTTGGTATATTTACTCATTTTACATTGGTGGGGTGATAATGGTAGAACTTACCTATTAAAAGACAAAATAACACTCCGCAGCTTGGTTAAGCCTTCCAACTCCATTGGCAGTAAGATCAATAGATTGTTTCTAAAAAAAAAAAAAGACATTAGTTCAGAGCACTTCGTTATGGTAAATTATAGTAATACGTCACTTTTAAGTGACCTCGGAGCTCTTATTTAGTTAAGTCATATTCACTAAGTAATATTTTGCTTTAAACTGACACTTATCGGAGCACAAAATATCTGAAATAAGAGATTTGTCACTTAAAAATCTAGAAATGATTATTTGTTTATTTATTTTTAATTTCCATCTACTATAAAATTACTGTAGTTTTCTCCCCTTTGTGCTATCTTAAAAATTGCACTCTAGCTAATGGAGTAACATTTTGAGAGGGTGTGGCAAAAACAACTGTGAACCACTGAAATAGCAGAATAAAATCTTTAAATTGGAGCCTTGAAAGGACTTACCTGAGATCTATATGCACCAGTTGTTTCAACTTGGAAAAGTCCACTGGAATGGTTGTTAGCTTGTTAAATCCAAGATTAATGTCTGCTAGGGTGTCCTTTAAATCCAAAATTCTGCAGGAAACGAGAGAATATTTTTAACTAAGCATTAGAAGTGTTCAGTAAATCATTTAAAATGCTTCTAATGAGATGGAACGGCCATATGTGTACCTGGGCGGAACTGCTGTCAGCTGATTTTTGCTGAAGTTTACATTGGCCACAGGGCTTTCGTCAACTGCATCAAACACCTCATCGGGAATGGATGCCTCTTGTTTCTCACTAATTAAATTGCCAACTCTTTACTGTTAAATACACAAAATCCTGCTCTCAAGTCAATTAGGAGAATTTCTGTTACCTGTAGTCTAGTGTTTTGAGAGTTTTGATGGCATGCACATTGATTTTAGCTTGGCTTGGGAGGGTCATTGCTGTTTTTGGTTCTTCTTTCAAGCCCCCATCTGGTTGCTCTACAATTCAAACAAGACAAAACCCACAATGATGTAACAAAAGAGAACCTTCTTTGTCCTTTTTATAATAAATGAGCCTGAAAAACTACACTAAATCTTTACATGATTATATAGACATACCTTGTATTCGACTTCTGAGATATTTCAGGAGTTCGCCAGTGCCTTTCTGCATAGAATATATTGTTATATAAGACTTTCTGATGCATTTCAGACTTTTCCAGTGTTGTATTTCAGAATACTACGAACAAAATGAAGACAGGAAAAGCCCTTTTACAGTTGTGATATGTTGAACACTTACAGTCAGGAGGTCTCTGCGGATTGTCCTCAGTGGATTGCCCTCCAAAGCCAAAGACTTCAGATTGGGTAATGTGCCAAGTCCACATGGCAGACTGTTTCAAAAAAAGAAAGACTTATTATGGTTTTCTTTCTTCTGCAGAACACAACAGAAGATATTTTGAAGAATGCTGGTAAGCAAACAGTTTTGGTGACCACTGACTTCCATTATGCTTCATTGTTTTTGGTCACTGAATGGTTATGGATGTTATATGAATGTTATGGAACCAACTTGTTTAAAAATTATTCAAAATACCTTCTTTTTAAGTTCAGAATAAAGAAGGTCATACAGGTTTTGAATGAAATGAGTGGAGTAAATAATAACATAACATAGTGTTTTCTTATTCAGTTGGTTTGCAAATCCATACTGCTTACTAAGTTCTAAAAAGTGATGACCATGTCCATAATTTTGCTCCCCAGTGGAACATAATACAAAACACAGCACTATATTTTATAATTTACAATATACATACAATAACATATGCCCAGCACCTGCTGATGTCATTGTTAGTAAGATCCAGGCGCTCCAGGCCTTGCAGTAGGGTTATTTCTTCAGGAAGGCTCTTCACCTTGTTATCTCGGAGCTCCAAGAAACTCAGAGCACTCAAGTGCTTCAAATGATCTGCCTCCAATACCTCAATCTGGTTGTTCCCACAATGGAGTTCCTTGATATATATATATAAACAACCTTGTGTTAGCATTTTTCTTAAGACAATCATAACTTCTTATACCACATCAGTGGTTGTGGTTTACCTTGAGTGTTTTACAGCAGGGCAGTTCGGGAAGGAAACGTAACTTGTTGTGTCTTAAGTAAAGCTGCTCGAGGGACTCCATCTGAGCCAGGACAGGAGGAATGCTCTCCAGTTGATTCCTGGAACAGTCCAGCATTCTCAGGTCTGTGAGGGTTAACAGGTTCACAGGTTAATCAATAAACATGATTTACATCTAACCTACTACTGTCAAAACATACTTTTCATTTCACTGATGGCAGGAGGGAGACTCTTGAGCTTGTTGCAGGACAAATTCAATTTCACAAGATTTTTCAGGTTCGCCAGGCTTTCTGGAACGTCCATTAGATGATTGCTGGAGAGATCCTTTTAGAGGGAAGAGTAAGAAACAACTAAATAATGAGAATACCTCAGTACACATATTCAACATGACATCTTGAAATCACAGCAACATCTTCAGTTTTAACAAGTGATTATACAGCAGTGGATTATTTCACATAGATGTACACTACCACTCAAAATAAAAGAGACTTCTTTCAACAAACATTAAAAATTTTTTGAATGGTAGCGCATGTTAAATAAAAGATATTACTACTATCTGAGGATCTAAGCTTTTATAATACTGTTGGAAAGTTAAGAGTTTGTTGCTGGTCAAGAGAAGATCTCAGTCACTTACAAGGTCATCTAAATTAACCAGCTGGCCCAAATCCTGGGGAATCTGATTGATCAGATTCTCTTGCAGATGAAGACATCGCAGGTTTGTAAGTCTCCAAAGACCCGAAGGCAATTCGGTCAGTTTATTGCGGCTGCAGACAGGACCAGGTATTATGACACAAGTTTTACACTCTAAATAGGTAAATATATCATACTCCCTACATAGTATTGCTTCCATCAGTACCTCAGTATGAGCTTCTGTAGTTGCTCTAGATCTCCAATAGAATCTGGCAGTGTGCTTAGTTGATTGTCATGGATCTGGAAAAAGGCAGCAAAGAAAGCAAACATGGGAAATTAAAATACTAAGACATTATAAAGTCTCATTTCAGAAGTTACATTTATAATTTGTTATTAAAAAATTAAATATGAATATTACAGAACCTGTATATAACATAAAACAAAACATAATGTAATATAGTAATGTGTGGTTTATAGAAGTAGTTACATTTATTTAACCATAGGAAATTAGCCATCCATGGCATTTATATTTCTTTGCTAAGGAGCAGAATTTTTAATTTTGAAATGCAGGGTTTAGTTTGTAAAAACATTCTCAAACAAAATGAGTTATGCAAAAACCTACATCCAGGACAACCAGGGCAGGAAGGAGTTTGACGTCTTCAGAGAGGCTCTGGAGTTTGTTGGAAGACAGCAGAAGTTTGGTCAAATCTGTCTGTTCCCACCACCGATCTGCAGCTCCAAATGACAAGTTCTGCTGAGCTTCCTGAGGTGTCTCTATGTTCAGCCTCCACACACTCTGAGGAACTGAACCCAAATACATGAGCAATCTTACAGAAATTCACCGCAGTAAACATTTCAGCTGTTGTTGTAACTTATAAGATCTCATTCAAACTTATTGGACAGAAAAATGAACAAAATCTTTGGCATTTGAATGTATTTTTCCATGATATTAATGATAAATATCATATCTGCTGTAGCCACGAAGTACGGTTGCTATGATCATTTTTGTGGCTGGCGTCGGATAGTGTTTTCTAGTACTGTTACCTTCAGTTAGACCGCGCCCGGATAGATTGAGCTGTCCGCTCTTTCTAGCAGATTTTAGTAATCCATATGGGACAGGACAGTCTTCTTTCTCCTCTCTGAATCCCGCTCTAGAGTCCACTTGTGCTCCTCGTTTGAAACGAGACATTAATGCGAAATATGAGATTAAAACACCTGTAAACGTCAATGAGGTTGTGGTGTTGTGAAGTAAACAATTGTAAACTATAACTATAAGGGACCTCAATTATTTTAAAATAAAAGTCCCGAGGAACGAACGTTTTCACCTTGTGATATTTAAATATAAATAATAAATAACATATTTCTAATATAATTTAGAATTTTTAAAATATTACTAATATTTTGCAATATAGTAGAAATTTTTTTATGATTTGTTGACCCTTAGACATACATATAAGGAACATTAATTACACTTTCAGCTCCCACTAGTTTTTGATATTAAATCTAAAATTAAATCTTTTCTTTAATGTTACAACCGTTCTATGGTTTGCTTATGCTGTGTTATGAAGCTTTGTGGATGTACAGTACACATAATGACCACGTGTAGAATCCAATATGGTAATATGATCAGCAGATTGTGCTAAAAGTGAACAAAGACAACAGCTGTTATTCAGCCAGACTTCATGATATTAACCACTTATCTATAATAAGATAAATAATAAAGCAGACATAGCTTTTTAAAACCTTTTTGGTGTAATATATTAAAGTAAAAATTGTATATTCAAGAAAAATGTCATTTAAATAATAATAAGAATATATTATATTAATATTATTACATAAATCTATTTGATATATATTTGAATAGCTCAAGCTTTATGCGTACTGCACTTGAATGTAATGTTAAATTACATAAGTGAAATAATTATTATAACACAGGCTGAACACACCTAATTATACATTATATATATTATAACATACCTGATTATATTATTATAACACACCTAAACTCTAGAAAGTGTCTTATTACAATATGACCTTTTCAAAAACATAACTGGAGGATAACAGATCTGGACTAAAATAAAATCTTGGACATCTCCTCATAATTTTCAAATAACAGACTGATGAAAACACAATCCTCTTCAGTTCAGTCAATAATAAGTAGTAAACATGTTTTATCATTTGTCAATCATTAAGTCATTGTCCCACAGCAAAGCAGTGATGAACAACAAAAATTTTAAAATGCTTGTTTATTTAAAATAAGTGAAAATATGCTGTAATACTTGAGCAGACACACTGGCCTGCCAACTAAATATTAGTTATATCTCAATCATTTCATTAAGAAATTGCAAGACAAAGCAGGCATTAATGTAGGACATTCATGTGTCAGCACATATACACTGATATGGTATCTGAACAAATAAAAATAAATCTCTCAAAGAAACACATCATAAAACAAGAAAGTGTAGTTTCACCTCACTCACATGATTTGCATGTATTATTTCTGGAATTTAAGGCAAGCGAATTGTTGCCTTACTAATAGAGTTTGAGAACATTTTTTAGTGAAAGGAATTTAACACTTGCATTGCAACAATACTAACTAAATGTAATGGACAATGTTGCAACAAAACAGACTGAACAAGCATTGAAATGAAATACTCCTCCCCATGATACGAAAGCATTGCTGAGTTAAGCTTATTTCATCTCAGTGACTACTTATTAGATTGGGCAAAAAATATTTTGGATTTTAAATGCATGAGCACAGTATGTTGTTGATTTAAGCAAGCAAGTGTCTGTTAGAATGCAAGAGGAAAAGAACCTTTCAGTAGTACAACTCCAGTGCATGCTGCATTCAACTGCACGATACTAGTTACAAAAATCAGCAAAGAGGAAAATGCTAGACACAGCATATTCCCTGATATGGCATGTGCCTTCAGGTAGTTCATAACATAATAAAATGTTGGTTTTAAAAGCTGCAATAAACATTGTGCAATAAATATGTAACAGGCAAAGCATATGCACTGATATGGCTATTGCCGTCAGGAATTTCAGAGTAGAAATAATACAAACGGTTATAATAACAAACCAGCTTTGGTTTAAAGAAAGACTTTAGCCAACTCTTTGCAATTCATAATTTAAGACAGTGCTCTAAATTTCCCTAGACCAATTTAGAAAGCTTATCAACCATACTAGGCGCGTACTATGTACCATGTACCATTAAAATCACAGATAAAAGGCATTGCTATTGCTTAAGCATATTGTAGCTTTAGATTTAGCGGTTTGATTTGAACTTGAATCACCTAAATACTAGAAATATCGGTATGGATATGAAGATCAGAGTCAAGAAGGGATGAAGTCACGGGGGAGATGGCTGGCAGATCTGCTACAAAGCCAACAGAGACAACAGGGAGCTCACAATGGACATCAGCAAAAGTGAGGATGAGGAAAGCACTGTAAGAAAAACACAAAGTGAAAAGACTTACTAAACGAATGCAGGTATATATATAGAGAGAGAGAGAGAGAGAGAGAGAGAGAGAGCCGTACCTGTTGATGAAGCTGAACACTCCATGGCTATTACGGCATCTAGGTAGGTCTGGCCAAGCCATTTCTCATACGTCTTCCTCTCTCCCACACCAATCAAAGTGATAGTTGAGTCCTTGAAAATCAGGTCGGATCCCTCATAGGGTTTGGAGTCAAACATCTTGAAGCCTGAGGCAGCATTAACCCCAAAGAAATTCTGAAAGACGGAAACCAAAAAGTCATACAAACAAGGACAACTCCATTTTTAAATGACTCTGAAAATGACATTTGGATTTACCTACCTGGGCTTTGTCTAGGAGGCCAAAGATGACGTGGTGGTTGGTATCGGGTCTTATCATAACGGCATGGGAAGGGACACGGGCCAGGTTGCACTTGGTGTACTGAGTGACTTCAACACGAGACTCCTGAGAACAAAGCAGCTGAAACTCACGGGAATCCAGGTGTACCGCCCAAGAATCTGTATTATTTCCTGGAAATAACAATTCTGACATGAGAGACTTTTACATACGAAATAATGGTCTGCTTGCTGTAATGTATATAAAATGCAAAAGTGAACTGTTTAGTATGTAGTCCTAAACCCAGAAAAGAAGGAGCATTTTCAAGACATGGGTTCTCTCTGGAATTTCATTCGTGTATTTTCGAAAAGAAGTTTTCATTTTTTCCTAGTTTTCTCTCACAAATATTGTAGAAATATAAATTAAATCAGTTTCAACCATTTACATTTTTAAAGATCATGTGATGACATAACTTTTTAAATCAGCTTTTAATTAATTTTAATTAATTATTATATTTATATTATATTTATTAAAATGATTACATTTAGTCTTTTTAGTCATTATTATTACTACTACTATTATTGTTTAAATAATTCAAAATTAATTTTGAATTCTTAACATATTTCCTCTTTTATAATTCTATGCTTCTGTTTTTGCTAGTGTCATATTTTATAGTTTGTTTTTTATTTATTTACTTTTTGCTGTGTTTTCTTTTTTGCTTAATAAAATGTTCTTTATATTCTGATATGTGAGGTATTTTTTTAAATGAGCTATAAAAAATGTGCTATAAAAATGAAAATGTATTATTTTTATTAAAATGGAAATGTATTATTATTAAAAACTCACTGAAAATTCCTGAGAGAATCCATGGCACATTACCTCTCTGGTTTGGCCTACAAATTGATATCACGACTGAACAGCTCTATAAGGATGTTTAAGGTCTTTAAATTAAAAATGGCTTAAAAGCAACAGAGAACTTTTTACCATCTGTGTTCTGGAATACAGTGGAATGTTTGACAAAGGCCACATCGCCATGACCTTCAACAAGGCACCTGAGAATATAAACAGAGACCATGCTAAAATATTTAGTTGTTATGCAAATACTCAATTGGTAAAACACAAATTAGCACCAAATCCTTCAGATCTTTTGTGCAGTATATTGGGGATTACCTGAAGGCTCCATCGTAACCATCGTATAGGTCCTTGCCTTTTTCACACTTGTTTTCACCTCTGGAGTCTCCAATGCACTGCTCACAGAGGTTACTGGGAAAACCTTTCTGATTGGCTCCCGGTACACAGGCTGATTCAAAGAACTCCCCAGCCGCTAAAGGTAGAATCACACCCTCATTACACTGATTTTGCTATTTACAGTATATAGCAGAAAAACATACGCCTTTCATTTCAGTATAGGACCTTTTACTTTTGTAAAAACTGATACAAATTACAAGTAACAATCTGAGTAAAAAGTTGAAAGCTTTTCAGTATTGTTTAGATTTTAGGACCCCACAGTATTCGTGCACTACATGTCCTACCTTGGGGCACTTGGCATGTCTGTGGTCTGATGATGCCTTTTTCTATTAGCACACCCATGGGAATGTTCCAGCCTGCAGTCCTCCCGTAACCTGTGTGACAGGAGCGCTTGCTCTTGAGGTCACTGAATCTCTGGATGTCTCTGTTGCTCTTCCTCAGCACAGCCACAGCATAATAAATGCTTCCGTCAGTGTCTCCTAAGACAGAGAATCACAGTGGCTTGTGAAAATGAATCATCATTTATGAATAAAACAGCTGATGTTTCATCAGGCACTGCTGAAAACCTTTCCCAAACACAAAAAAGTTACCTAGTGAGCATATTTTAACTTTTGAAGTTATTCTATATTTAAGTAATTTCATATATTTATTATGAATAATTAATTGTATAATCTAATTAATTAATGTATATTAATTATACATATCTATTAATATAATGAATCGTATAACCATATTTCTACACTTTTGTTTTTGCTATTAAAAATTAAAAAGCATATGGTCAAAAAGCCAAAGTACATAGAAAGTTTATGTCTCTAACCTGTGTAGCTCTCCCCGACAGCAGGTATCAAACCAAAACTCTTCCCCGCTGTGTAGATGTAACCTCCGTCAAGAGTGATGGCATCAGCTTCAGTGTCCTGGAGGAAAAGAGTCTCATTCAATAGAGCACAGTGACCACCCACTTTTTCAGCGGCCTTGAGTTTATACAAATCTGTTTCTCCGTGGTGAAAATTAATGGAATTTTAGTCTCGGAACTTGACTGTTGTGATGTATTGCAGATTTTACTCAGGGAAACTCTGAGTATAAAGGCTTGTTCACATCAAAATCAATAACTATAACGTTAAAAATAGATTTTTAAAAATCGTTCTGAATTTTAAAAAATAGCAAAGCTCAACTCAACTACAGCATAAAGGCACAGATGAACGATATCGTTGGAATCACTTTCGGAATGATTTTTTTCCAAATGAAGAATGATTAAAACACTGACAGCCAGAATCCACCTGACTTTAATCAACTTCTGCATTTAAACTGACAGACAACAAAACGGCAGTGTGGGCTTATAATAAACAGAATATCATGCATTGATGTGGATGATATGGTTATTATTATAGCTATCTTTATAGTTAGCATTTTTCGTCTGAGCAGGTAAGAGAGTTTGGTATTTAAATAACTATGATTGGCATACTTGTATTTTCTTCATACATTCCTCCACAGATGCACCATAGACACACTGAACTTCAGGAATCAAATTTTTGCTTTTGAAAGCCACAGCCATGTCTGCACATTTTTCCTGCTCTCCATGAGACAGGACACACCAGCGTAGGCGAGAGGGAACATCTACAAACACCCGTCACAGAGAAACAAAGATTTTGAGCACAATATAAAGACATTTCAAATTAACATTTTTGATTGTTTGATGAAGATGCACAGATTCACACCTGACTCTGAGCAGTCCATAGCTCTGAGTATGTAATAGTATCGGCCCATCCATTCAATATAGTTTTCATTTCCTGCTTGGATAAATGTGGTTGAAGCGTCGCTGAACAACAAGTTTGTCCCATCAAAGCTTGATGAGGAGAAAATGGAGAACCCAGACTTTTGCTAAAGAGAAACACACAAATAGATTTAAATGAAACCGTCACATTGAAACACAAATGTACAATTTATTTTTACTCTATTGCAAAATCCTAATAAACTCCTCCAGTATTAAGATCATACCAGTCCCTCACGCAACATGTTGTAAACCACTGAACTGCTGATGTCAGTGTGGACAACAATCCCCCTCGATGGCACAAGAGCCAGATGGCATTTCTCATAATCACTGACTGGACTGCGGGCGCCGTCCCAACACAGGAGCTGATAGTCCCCAGAGTGCAAACCTTGAGCCCATGATTCACCCTGACCTGAGACACAAATTTCAAAGAATTATTATTAAGTAAATAAACATTTTTTCCCCTGTATCATTGAGGCTTCCTGGTTGAGAACCACTGGACTACACATTTACCATCTGTATTCTCGCTTACAGTTGTGTGCTTCACAAAGGCGACATCACCTGCATCCTCAACCAAGCACCTGTGAAGCCCAAAACAACAGTTATGTGACACACTGAGAATATTTCTCCTTATCAAAGCTGTAACTGCACCAGCTATGTTATGAATGAATATGGTACCTGAATGCTCCATTATAAGCATAGTACTGCTCAGCAGTGCTTTCAACACACTTATATTTTCCTGTTCTATCTCCCACACACAGCTGACACAGGGACGCAGGGTCATCTGTAGCCCCTGGGATACAGCTGGCGTTAAAGAAGTCAGCAACCCCTAAAACGCCAAGATAAGCCATAAGATACTTTTTCTTCTGAAAAAGACAGTCTGACAATTTAAGATGTGCTGCACCAACAGCAATGGAGTACCTTGAGGGATGTTGCAGCCCATGGCTGACATCATTCCACTGTCAATCAAATACCCCAGAGGGACGTTCCAACCAGCTGTGCGGTGCTTGCCAGTGTGACAAGACTTCTTCCCCTTCAGATTGTTGATGTTGATAGCTGAATTTGTCCTTTTAACCACAGCAACACTGTAGTATGTTATTCCCTTCCCTGTGGCCGTTAGATGACGAACACATTTTTAAAAAAGTAGAATTTTACCAGGTAAAACAATGGATAGTTCATAACATCCATACTTATAATGGGCTTTCACTACATTTTTATTATAATAAAGTATGTAATCAAATACAGATACAGCCATTATCTGTTAATATTCAACCTAATGTTGCTGTTGACATTTATGTCTTTAATCACTGCCTTTCCATTTCAAAGGCAGAGTTTAGAGTTACAACTTGCATAATCTGGTGGTATCTATAGCACCAAAGGAAGAACATACCATCTGCTCCAGATTCTCCAGCTGCAATTTTGAAGCTGGCTTGCTTGCCAATGTCGTATATTTCTTTAGCACTGGCTGAAAAGGCATCAACTTCATTTTCCTGTCAAAAGCAATACTGATCACAATTGCAACTTAATTATTGAAAATTTTACATGAAGAAAATGATTTCAGTGTACTCCTGCAAATAAAATGAACAGACAAAAGGCTAAACAGCGCACTCTCTGAGCAGGGACACATTATCATTTGTCGTATATTTGTGATAAATTCTCTGTGTGGCAGAAAAGCTTTTTAATCTGAGCCTTGGATTTTTCTGTGATGCTACAACCCTCCTAAACATAAATGTACTAAAACATTTTTAAAATAATTTATAAACAAGTAAACACAGTTAGGCACAACTTTTTACTTTTTCAGGTATTTGACAGATATTTTTTCTTCTATAAAAGTGATGCAATTTAGAATAATAATGTTTAAGCAAAACAAAATTCTTAAAATATAACAACAGTTGTCACATGCACATTTCCATCACATTTAAAAAAAACATTATAGATAGATAGACCATCTAACATGTTCTCAGAATGTTTTGCTAACGTTCCTATTAAGTTATGAAAACATTCATTCTGAATGTCAAGTTTTTAAAAAGTTTCAAAAACTTTCAAACTTTGTTGTTGTTACGAACATTCCATTTTATCATGTTGCACACATTATGGGAGCCTTACTTTTAAATGTTCTCTGAAACAAGTAGGCCTAGTAAATGTAAAAAAAAGCATTAGACGAACGTCCAACGAAATGAAACGTTTCTGTGCTAACGCTTTGAGAATGTTAACAATGACCAGACAACTCTGACTGAATATTGTATTAATATTACTGGAAGAACGTTTCTTCATAACCTTGCCAGAACGTTAGTCAAAGTTCTAAGAACGTTTTCGGTTAGCTGGGTGTGACTGGATAGACTTACAGTGAGTTTTTGAGCGCATTCGGCTTTAGATGAGAAGGGGACGCACTGTAGCGCTGGTCGAATTGCAGCACTGGTGAAAGCCTGAGCCATTGCTTTACATTTGGACTCCTCCGCAGGAGAAATAGTGCACCATCTTATCGTGCTCTGCCCTGACACTGGACAAAGTCATTTATAATATTACCACCATTATTTTTAGCCTTCCACCTTTATCTCCAAGAGTCTCAGAATCATAGTGATGCTTGCATAATTAAAAACATACTTATACAGTATAGGCTAGCTATAATAATGAAACACAGAGATACAAATCACGTTTTTCCCCCTCATATGAACTTAAAATATTTCTTACCATAATGCGTGACCGCAAGCAGAATGCTTAGAATAGCCCAGGTGTCCATCTCTGACTCGAGAGTGCGCAGATGTTAATGTGTTACTGTAGCTTTATATCTGAGAGACTGTTGCAAATCCAAAACTCAGCCCTTCGACATAACTAAACGGGAAATGGTACCTTAATCGTAAAAGATACGTGCAGTCAAATTCAGGATTTATAATGTGACTAGACATGAGGACTGAAGAATGACACGTCCAGCATACGGGCGGAGGTCCAAGGTGCACACAGAGGGGGTCTTTCATTCTTGGAAACTCCACCTTTTTCCATAAGGGAATGAAAAAAGCTCTGAATCAAGGGCAGTGTCACACAGACCCAGGTAAAATAACATTTAACCTTGAAAATGAAGCAAATGACAATCAAACGTAGTTTAGATATTTTGTTCAAAACGAAGACAAAAAGTCATCTTTTTTCCATAAAGTGTCCAAAATTGTCCAAACAATATTTTTTCGAGCCACTATGCAGGATAGGCTATATGAATATAGACACTTCTTGACTAAATGCACCAACAGCAATGGACGCAATCACTTTCATATTGTCTGACTTACAACTTCATTGCATTCGTTGTAAAAAATATAATAAAGTGTCGCACCATTACAAAAACATCTATTCAGCTCCTGTCTAGAGAAGTTATGGCAAGAGTGAATTGTGACTGATTTAATGTTGTTTTACAACAGAATGGAAACATGTTTAACGACGACAAATACAGTACAATTATACAAGAATACAGCAAACTTTATAGTGGCAGCGTTTTCTCCATTCTGGTGTGTCGCTTAAAGTGATAGTTCAGCCAAAAATTTGCAGAACACAAAAGTAGATATTCTGAAGAATTTTGAAGAATGGTAACCAAACCGTTTTGGTTAGCAATGACTAAAAAAATCCTTCTTTTATGTTCCACAGAATAAGTAAAAACTTACAGTTTGATTAAAGTTTGCAATTTTGGGTGAACTAACTCTTTGAAAAGAACCTAGGAAATAACTGTTCAAAAGATGAAGCATTTGTAACTATTTATTATTTACATGAAACGAAGACCGTTTTACTCTCTAAAACTTTTGTCAAACTTTAAAGAAATGTAGCCTATTACCTTATTGTCTCTGTGAAAAAAGACAGACAAAAAACACTGCGTATGAGAAAAAAGTTTTTATTAGCTGTTCTCCTTTTTGACAAATGGAATGAATCAAGTTGGCAGATTATGTACATAATCTAGTCAAAAATGTGTTAGAAAGCCATGATGACAAGTTAGAGAAGCAAACTTTTAGAAAACAATCATCTCCGAGTAACTTAAGAAATGAAAAGGGGACGCAGTCAGTCCGCCCCCTGGTGGAGAGCTAAAGGCTTGTGTTAGAGAGTGGCAAAGCAAATCTCTCTTCAGCTATGGCCAGTCGACAAGTTCACATACATGGAGGCAAGAATCTCCTAGCCTCTAACGTTTACAGTTCATGCTAACTCTGACATTTTCACAATCCCAGGTGAAAACAGAAAGAGAAGCCCTCTCCTCCGCTTCTCGCTCCTATTTAACGTGTCAAAGACTATTGCTTTTAGAAATCATGCACGTCACATGAAAAAGTATGTATGACAGAACTACATAGAAGAGAGAGAGAGCTGAAGACTACAAACTGCCAACTTGAGTTTTATTTCATATTGTTTGAGCAGATGCAAATGGAACACCACCATTCAGCCCATGTGTCCTCTGTGTCAGTGTTTTTGCATAGAGCAAATAAGCTAACATCAAAAATGATAGTGGTAAAAGATAAAGAAAAATATTTTGTATATCTTATATCTATTTATACTATTTTTATATACATACGCACATTATTCAGTATGTATTATAAAGTAATTCCATTGGTGTGGAGTTTAATTAGCTCAATATAAGACTTTATTATAACAAAATAGGCAGTATACGGAGTTGAATATACATTTAATTTATACTCTCTTATTTGCATTGCTGTTTCTTGAAGTAAGAATGTCATCACACAGTTTGAAAGATAATTGTACTGTAGGTTGTTCCTTTCACCTCAACTAAAGCTACTCCCATATGCACCTTGATTAAAATACTTTGAATTGTTAAGACAATAGACATTTAATAAAAAGAAGAACTTTTGTGCCAAATGTTTTTGTCCTCTTTGTGCACTTGTGACAAAACAGATCAGCTGCTTAAAATTAGTGGGCTGCTTGATTTTACAAGATAAATGAGATAAAACAAAAGTAATATGGTGGTTGCAGTTCACGTAGCTCAAAAACGTAAGAACATATGTTAACTGAAAAAAGAAGAATTCAAAACATGCTCTTAATGCAAAAACGTGCAAATTGTCGCTTTATGTCTTTTCAGAGACAGACACGAAAACGTTAACTTCTGACCATATATGGGAAAAGAACAAACCAAAATGTATACAAAATACACGTGCTATTTAGTTTTCCTTCGAGAAAGTCACCTCCCTTAAACATTAAGGAATCATACCCCGTATAATCTGTCCAGTAAGTCGCTGGTCAGGCATAACTCACTCACAGAGGTTGATACGGAGATTAGGATGCGAGTTCTAGACAGCAGTTTCAAAAGAGAGCATGAGAGAGAGAGAGAAGGGGTGGCGGCAAGGACCACCATTTGACTAGCCATCAAAGAAAATATGGCACCCTATGCTCCAGAGTCAGAAGGAAAGCCAATACAAGCAGCGACCCAGACAGTATAAAAGAAAACAGAAAGAAAAAAATACAAAAAAAGTTGAAAGAAGAATAAGGTTTATTTGTCTCCAGCCATCTCACAATTTCTCTTTGACTGGTACCCAGATAAACGGCCCAGACTGCTCCTCAATGATCTGCTTAACCTGGTTGTAGATCTCTTCTAATGTGTCCCCTTGTACAATGGCTGAAAGAAAGATGAGATGACCATCAATGAGTATCATACATCATCTTGCTCAATGGCAAAATATAAAAGTTCTCAGGAAACGTGGGACTGGGTACAGGCGGCCAACCAAAATTTGCCACTGGTAGCAAATGCTGCCACTCTTTAGTAATATTTGGTAATACTTAAGGAAATCCTATAAATATTAAATGTAAAAATAAATTGTTGCCAACAGCACCTTACAATACCTCTAACTATAGTATCATAAACATACAAAAAAAAAAAAAAATTTAATTTGGTTTTGTGTTTTTAAAAAAAAAATTTTTTAAAGTGCCCCCATTATGGATTTTTGAAAATTACATTTCATGCAGTGTGTAACACAGCTCTAAGTGAATGAAAACACCCTGCAAAGTTTTAAATCTGAAAGTGCACCGTGTGTAAAGTTATTGTCTCTCAAAAGAAAGTCTCGACTCTGAATCATTGAAACGAGTCGTTTTTAAAACGAATCTAAAGCCGTTTCATGTTGACGTCAAAATTAAACATTAGCATATTGCCCGCCCACTTGTTGCGCGCGCAGACCTGGGAAAAATTGATTTTCGCGCTAGTCTGAATGAAAATGCAAATTCATTCTTTGCCACTAGGTGCCGCTTTTGGAGCGTTAAAAGCTCACAAACACTGCTTTAAATGAAATCGACCAATCAAATGAGGGTTTGGAAAAATGAATCGATGAACGAACCATTTGGGAGTCGTTGAACAAATAAGGTAAAAAATAAATGCATATTATAAGAAAATAAAAGTGTTTTTTGACCTTGCATGCATGTCAACCTGTTGTTGGGGGCTCCCAAAACCAAAATATGAACCTTTCATAATCCATAATAGGGGCATTTTAAGGTGCAGGCATATTAGCCACATTTTGAAGAAATGTCACGGGAAAATACTATAGGTCATTTGCAGCAAGTCTGTTTTCAAAGGTTTGTCCCTACTTTTTTTTTTTTCCAAACCAACTGCTTTCTCTTTTAATGTTCTGTTTTGGAAACTGTAACATTAATTTATTTTGAATACTGAACTAAACATGATATAGTAAGACATAAAACTGCAGGCAAAACTCCTAGAAATACTCCAGGCAATCTTTCCTCTGGCTAAAGGTTATTTGCTTTGAAGATATATAAAGCCACATAGTAAAGATGCACATCTTCCACTTTTCTGAGATATTTTATTAAAAACCACAACTTATTTTTTTTGTGCAAATTATGACTGCTTTTTACTCAAATTAAAATCAGTAAGCTTGGCTTAGGGGGGATAAATATAAAAATAATGATTTTCAGTCTAGGTTGACTAAAATGAAAATTTTAGTACTTCTATGAATATTAAAATATTTTAAAATTATTTATTTATTTATTTATTTATTTATTTATTCGATGCAATGACATTCAGCCAGGGTCCAATATTATTTTGGACTTCATTAACTTTCACTGTATGTGCAAAAAAATTAAAAAATACATTTAAAAAACGTTTCACGTTACACAGAAGAAACTCGTATGTGTTTGGAATGACACATAATGACAATGTACATTTTTTAGTGATCGATTCCTTTAAATTAATATAAACAGGTGGAATGAAAAATTGGATGCGTGTCAAAATGGAGTTTAAATGCAGAGATGCAGGACGGGTATATGTGAAAATGAGTAAGCAGAAAGGTCACAGCTGATTGAGATGTAAGTTTACTCTACTGTTCTCACCGGTGAAGTGCTCTAGGAATTCCTGCTCCAGTTTCATGGCTCTGTCATAAGTCTTCCTGCCTTGCTCCTCCATCAATCTCTTATTCATCTCTCTGTGAAGAACACAGAGGACATATTACTAGTGCCAATCAGTCAAAAATAACCAAGCTTTAGCATTTATTGTGTGTTTGACAGTAAAAAAAAAAAACATACAAAATATTCTCCACTGATTTGGGTTTCACGAACACCGCAATGGGGTACAGCTGTGCTAACTGGAGTCGTTTGATGGCATTGCCTGAGACATCCAGGATGCAGTGCTTGCCCTTAAAGAACAATGAAAAACAGATTGTCATGTGAGAAATGAAAAAATAGTGCACAATGCAAATCTGAAGGTCAGCACAAAAAAATTCCTTTTTTATTACTTCCTAACAAGTTGAACTCATTCACCTTTTCTGCAACCTCTCGCACTGACTGCACACTTGTCCCATAGAGGTGGTTGTTATATTGGCCGGCCTCGATGAACTTGTGATCCTGAATGTCTTTTTCCATTTGTTCCCGTGAAATAACAAAATGGTAGTCTCTGCCATCAACCTCGTAGTCTCGCTTTGGTCTAGTCGTGTCTGGTCAAAGAACAGAAACGGCCATAAAAACAATGCAGACGGTATGAAATACTGCAGAAGAAATGATAAAACCGTGATTATGTACTCACGGGGAACACATGATCCAAACTTGTCCGGAAACTCCGAGATTAGATCATCATTGATCCGGTCTTTCATGGGTCCAAGGATAATCACCGGACGAGTATAACTCACTGTAAACCACAATAGCAACCTTACAATGGGTCCTTACAATCAATCAGTCAAGCAGAATTACACACAGACACAGTTCGATGAAGTAATATTACCCAATGTACCATAATAAAAAGACACTCACCTTCCTGTTGCGTGACTGTCTCATACGAGAGGACATAGTCTTCTTGTCCACCTAGTAGAGACAGAAACACTGATATGAGTTCAAAAATCCTTATGTACTGTGTAAATCTGATGTTGCTCTTACATTACTATTCATTTACATTTCAAATGTATTACTTGGTCAGCCTATGAAAGCAGCTTACATGCTTTGGTTTCGAACAGCAGTCTCTAATTTTCACTCACTGTTCAGATGATAGATTTGAGGGCCATATAGCATTAACAAAGTTCAAGAGGTTTTTCAGACCACTCGATGTGAATGACAGGCCAGTTACAAAACCACTGAAAGATACAGGCTGTTCAAATGACTGACATGTTATTTGAAAGAAATATTCCAGGCCATAATACGCTGTGTCCCCAGCATGATCATTAAGCAAGGTGCACAGCTAACCAGTTTTATCACCTGAAGCTCCCATATAGGGCAAATCATATAGCTAGCTTATGAAATTATAAAGCATATCAGAATAAAGTGAGCTTCTGTCGGTTAACTTAACAGTGTGTTGTAACTATCATGGCTTTGATGCAACCTATTTTAAGATTAAAATATTTCTTTGTTTGAAATATTGAATAATATTTCAATTTTGTGCGTGCATATAACACAAAGGAAAGCTGAGGGAACAAAGGGAATTAAATACTAAATGAATTAAGATGAATCCAATAACATGATGAAAGGAAATAAAGGGGAACACAAACTTACGGTAACTACTTTCACTATCGCTGGCATTTGAGGTTACATGCTCTGAAACCATAAAAAGGGAAAATGAACACTACAGACAAAAACAAATTTCGCAGGAATATGACACACAACACTAAGAGCAGTCACCAGCAGATGGCAGTGTTAAGAACCTTTGCAGGACGTGAGGCTTTGAAGCTGGTATTATTTTGCTCAGTTTATCACTAAATTGCTTGCACAATATGAGTTTGGTAGTTTTAACTGTATGAAACATTTCAAATCATCTAACAGCCTCTGAATGCATGTAAGAAACTCTCTCAAGGGGTCTTAACACAGTCATGCGGAGGTGAACATTGATTACAGTGGGGCTCTACTCCACCACCTAAAAGTGTCTCAAAGTAGGATTCTAAGAGAGGACACACATACTAATAATCCAGGAATCATAGAAGATTGTAAATAACTTTCCTTCATATCAGCCAAGCTGATCTCAACCCCTCATGTTCTGATGTGACTGTTTTCACACCATCAAAAGTTCAAAAGTTTAGGGTCAGTAATTTAATTTTATTTTAATTTTAAAGAAAACAAATACCTTTATTCAGCAAGGATATCTATCAAAAATGACAGTAAATATATTTATGTTGGAAAAGATTTCTCAAAAAATGCTGTTCATTTAAACTTTCTATTCCTCAAAAAATCCGGTTACCACAAAAATATTAAGCAGATCAATTATTTTCAACATTGATAAAAATAAGAAATCTTTCCTTAGAACCAAATCAGCATATTAGGATCACGTGACACCAAAAACTGGATGACTGCTAAAATCCAGCTTTTCTATCACAGAAATAAATTACAATTTATAATATATCAAAATACTCAATTTTTTTGCCTAAATAAATGCAGTATTGGTGAGCATATCATAATTCTTTCAAAAACATTAAAAAAATATTACTGACCCAAAACTTTTCAAAATTATCTTGATTTTCCCTTAATATTGCTGTAGTATTTTTGATTTGTCCAAGTACGTAGATATTACTGAAGACTGTTGTATCACAAAGTAGACATGCCATTTTTCAGAAACTTGTGTTTGTTTGAAAGAAAGCAAATAAAGAACTGAAGGGAGTGTATATCTCAGTGTCCACACCAAACAGAACATGAGTGTTAAATTACTTCTAAGGCATTATTTGGATTTAATGCATTTGTCCCTAAAAGCACATCTCAAACTCATCTTCCAAAGCAAAATCACAGCAGTAACTACATTTTTACATATTCAGAAGAAAACAGAATGGTGCAAAACTTGCTGCTCCAAAGCTAAGGTGTTGTGGATGGTTTCCAAGGCATTGACACACAGTTTCTAGGTGGTTGCTTACTGCAAGTTAAAAGAGCCCACTCCCCAAGCCCTGAGATTTTTATTTTTATTTTTTGCCCATTTTGTCATTCACCAGGAGAAAAATAACACGTTCAATTTCTTAGTGGGGGGAATAAGTAAAGGGAAAGATATGAGTTATACACCAACATTTAATACTTTGGGTTAGGCATTTGTTCATAGCCCTAAACCTGGGTTTCCCCAAATTTTTTGCCAGCCAAAACCTTTAGAAATAATATATTGACTTGAAGTTAATGATCACAACATCCAAAGAAACAGATCAAATATCAAATCTATTTTGTTGTATGCAAATTTCCAGTGTGGTTATGTTTCTTTTTTATCATTCATTCTTACAGTATATTCCTTATTTATCTTTTATGAGTTATCGTTAATGATTCTCTTATTGTTATGTTAAATTCACATTACATATTCATATTATTCATATTACTGTTTTATGTTACTCATTTACTCAGGTATTACTCATTTATTCTTCTTTATTACTGTCTTCATATTCCATTGACGAAGTCTATTTTTCTTTGACAAAAGGTACATTTTGTTATGCTTAAGGGATGTTTGAATAGGATGTTGGAAACATTCTCTACAGAATATGTATATTTTTTAACCCCTTAACTGTCACTCACAGTTTTGAACATAGACATTATAGTGCACTATCCAAACTTAAATTTTTATAATTCATGAACGAAAACATTTTGTAACATATTTATGCACCATTTCCATGCTAATGCAATGTGTGATTTTAAAATGGGTTTCAAAGCATGAATTTTGAGATTTTAAGTGTTCAATTGATATATAATTTCTTATGATTTCTAAAGCGTAGGAAAAAACTAACTAAGAAGACGGTCTGTGACAAGGGTCAAACTCCCACTGTTATGATGCAGATTTTTTAAGAGTCTGAACTCTTGTCATAAATTAATCTAATAATTTTCACATAATTTTTTAACAAAAAAAGTGGTAAAATATCTATTTAGGAGTCTTAGACCTTTCCAACGATATATAGTTTGTCATGATTAGATCAGGATTTATTGTAATATAGTGAAGTAAACTTAGGCGTCCCACAGGGTGGATGGGTGACAGTTTGCTCAATTTGTCTTGGATTTTCTTGGTACCAAGTGTGCTTTTCTAAGAGCTAATTTGAAGAATTGCAAAGCTTGCTGTTTGTGTTCAAATGATGTAAAACCACAAGTTCATCCGGTACTTTTATCTGATCTTATCTTTGACCCCCATTGTCATGTCACTGTGACCTCTCTTTGGCAGAGAAAAACATGTGCCAGGTGTATATATAAAAAATTCCCTGACGTCTATTGATCAGACATAACATCTGGTGATGTTGTAATAGGACGTAAATCTCTAGTATGTATATATATATATATATATATACACATATATCTATCTCTGGAACTCTCCATTGTTTTTGCATCATATTTATTTCTAGTAAGTGATTTATTTTGGTTGTTTTAATTCTCAGTTTTAAAATAATTTTATTTTATTATATAAAATATGTTGCTACTGTTGAGACATCCAGACACAAAGAGCACTACGACTCTATGGCTAATGGAAATAATTACATTTAAGGGTGTTACAATACAAATATTTATTTCTTAAATTCTTTACTTTCAAACCGTCAAACCCCTGAGGTTTTAACATGTTAAATCCTCAAGTTTTTATTTTTGGCAGAAAACTGGCTGTGTTCATTTTGGAACAAAAATGTTGGAAAAATATTATGCGAACCTGAACATGAATAAAGTGAACCTAATGCAATAGACTAAATGTGACCCTGGAGCACAAAACCAGTCTTAAGTCGCTGGGGTATATTTGTAGCAACAGCCAAAAATACATCGTATGGGTCAAAATTATAGATTTTTCTTTTATGCCAAAAATCATTAGGATATTAAGATCATGTTCCATGAAGATATTTTGTAAATTTCCTACTGTAAATATATCAAAACTTAATTTTTGATTAGTAATATGCATTGCTAAGAACTTCATTTGGAAAACTTTAAAGATGATTTTCTCAATATTTAGATTTTTAGCACCCTCAGATTCCAGATTGTCAAATAGTTGTATCTCGGCCAAATATTGTCCGATCCTAACAAACCATACATCAATGGAAAGCTTATTTATTCAGCTTTCAGATTATGTATAAATCTCAATTTCGAAAAAATTGACCCTTATGACTGGTTTTGTGGTCCAGGGTCACATATATTTAATGATCATGATTTGATCAGATACTTCACTATTTTTGTATTATTTCAGTAAAGGATGCTGCACCACTTGTTTATTTATTTTAATGTTCCATTCGATTTAATTACTTATTAGCTTTTTATCAACTCACAAACCCCCTGCAGTTCCCACACAAACCCCCCTTTAGTATTAAACATAATAATCACCACTATTTAATCAATGCATTTATAATGTAAATGTTGTTAAAGGGACAGTACACCCAAAAATGAAAATCTCCCTCATGTCATTCCAAACCTGTATGACTTTCTCTCTTTTGTGGAACATAAGATAATATATTTTGGTGAATGTTGGTAACCAAACAGCTTCAGTTTCCATCGAATTCCATTGCATTTTTTAGCTCCTACAATGGAAATCAATGGGAAATGAAACTGTTTGGTTACCAGCATTCTTCAAAATATATTATGTTCTGCAGAAGAAAGAAATGCATACATGTTTGGAAAGACATATTTTTGGGGAACCATCACTTTAATCAATACTCCAAAAGAATTCTATTGTATTATTGTCATGGTTAAACATGTTTTCATCCTGTTGTAAAACAACATATAAATTTTGCCAATTATATATATTAGTAAATTATGACAGAAAATTCATTTTTGGGTGAACTATCCCTTTAAGAAGAGCAGAATTAACATGTTAAGGGCATAATGGACAACAAAGGACCTCAACATAGCGCTGCTCTGCAAAGCTTGTGTTTTTTAGCCATCTAGACACAACACAGGCTGCAGACACAACACAGTTCTAACCGAACATCACCGCTAAACGTGCAAGACAGATTTATGGGGAATGAAGGGAGTTTGTTGGGGCACTGTAGGTCTGCTGTAGCCTTTGTGGACTTACTCAAGCCTTTGTCGTCACTCAGGTCCTGTGGAGCAGTCGGCAGAGAGCAAGGAACAAGAGAAAACCACAAAAATAACAATGATTACTGGAACAACATATCACGTCTTACCGATGAACATTGCTCCTGTCTTGCAACAAACCCATATATGGAAACTTTAGTGGTTTTTAATGTATATTCAATCCCTAATTTGGCGTCACGTTTAGGGTTGTTGCAGAAGCAGGAGTTGTGTTCAGCGGTGTTGGTGTAGCCGCGTGTGGCGCTACCCTGCCCTGCACACGGCTAATGTACTTACGGTCCACATCGCTTGTTTCCTGTTCGCTGGCGTCCTTGTTCTTGTAGAAAGGGAATTTTCGCGAAAAGAGGTTCTTTTTACGCTTGTCATTGAGTGACTGCTGGGAAGGAGGAGAGGGAGGGATGGGGGGGCAAAAAAAGGAAGAACAGATGGAATGGTGTTGGGTGTCTAGTTGAAGTATGAACAAATGCCCAACTTAACAGATGCCCATGTTACTGACTCTATAGCCACCGCCATCCAATAAAATGATGCTGGAATGACAAAAATCACTAATGTGAGATTTTATAAATAGATATGAAACCAGATCTTGGTTTGGAGATGGCAACAGACACAGTAGAGTTTATGAGGGATTACCCAACTTCAGATAAATTTAAAGGGTAGTTACCACAACCAAGGTTAGCAAGGTGGGTTTATAACACAAATGCATGGACATGCAGACCAGCCTGCTAAATTAGTTAGTTGATTAAAGTTAGTGATTTGCATTGTTCAAAGGGTTTAGAGAGGAACAAAGTTACAACAAACATAAAGGACATAAGTAGATGGAGAGCTGAGTAATGTGCAGGAAGAGAAAGTGAAGAGCAGTTTGACATCAATGGCAAGCGTATACATCTTTTTGTTCTCTGAACTATTCATGCACTCATGCTGCATTAGTGAATGCAGTTGAAAATGCTAAGACAGTGAAGAGTGGATGATGAGTTGGTCCGGTGCTAAACACAATACTGCTGCAAAGACTAAAGAGTTATGATCACAAGGGCTGGGCAATATATATTGAATTTCGACAATATATTCTGTGGTGATCTAAAATTAATCAACATTGTGAATATTGCGATGATTTTAAGGAGCTTTTTAATTTAATCTGTTACAATTTTTTTTCAAGATCATGATACTTCTGCAGTCTTTCCTTGTCTCAGTATATACTGCATGTTAAACTTCATTAGCAAAAACTGTGTTGGCGTAAACTGGTAAGCTTTCTTTCTGTTAATGAGATCAAACTTTCATTTCAGTGAATCTGTTCATAACTGATGTAATGATGTTTGTATCTTTCACTGAAGCTCATAAGAGAGTACGATATTTTATATAATTAAAATCTGTTAGTCAAAATATGATAGTGTTATTATTTTATATTAGTGCATACAGTATAAATGAAAAATATATATCATTGTTTCTATGAAACAATGTGAAAAATATACCCTGGTCATTTTTAACAAGATTTTAACTGCATTTTACTAGTTCTTACAGTACATGTTGAAGCTATAATGGCTGTTCGGTTGAAATTTTGGTTGTTTTGAATTATTTTTTTTTGCTTATGCTTACCAAGGCTGCATTTATTTGATTCAAAAATACAGTACAACAGACATGTGAGATATTATTACAATTTAAAAAAAACATTTTCTATTTTAATATATTACAAAATGTAAATTATTTCTATGATGGCAAAGCTAAATTACTCCAGTCAGCAGTGTCAAAAGTTTCTTCAGAAATCATTCTAATATGTTGATTTGGTACTCAAGTAACATTGCTTGTTATTATCAGTATTTCTTCATGATTTTTATTTATTTATTTTTCTTAATAGAAAGTTAAAAAACAACATTAAAAAAAATGGAAATCTTTTGTAGCATTGTAAAAGTATTTACTATCATGTTTAATGAATTCAATGTGTCCTTGCTGTATTAATGTACGTAAAATACACTTTTTTTTTTTTTTTTTTTTGGCCATACTGCCCAGCCCTAATAGTCACATGCGGTTAAGAATCCTCTCACAGGAGAGAACTGTGAACAAACATACAGGATTAGTACACTACATTCTGTAAAAAGAGATTTTAATTCATTTCACAAGTAGAAACTTTCAAACAAGCATCTCAGTCATGAAGAATGATTCATCACTTATATACATCACTACTTTGTTAGACTTTACACTTGCCAGCTGTTAGTCATCCTAGGTGAGAACAGTTTTGGCTTTGGAAAAGTCACACAAGAGAAAGGTGCAACAAAATGTTTCTGATGTTGAACATCTTGTTAGCACTTTTCATCTCAGATTAGCATAAAATAACAAAGTTTCAAAATAGGCTACAAGGCGTGCTCATAATGGTTTTTGATTTCTGTCAAATTAAATTTATGTCGGCATGACTGCAAGTAAACGAAATTAATTTTTTACACAAAAGGCCTATTTATTATGTATTAGTCTATAAACAGCTGCTTTTTAAAGGCATTAAAAGCCTGTTTGTGTCATGCAAGACATGGTAAATATTTGAGCAGCAAACACTCACCCCTTTGTCTCGAGACTTGGAGTTGAATTTAACTGTCTTTAACCTGGCTCTTTCTTTTCTCTCCACCCTGAAGAGGAAGAAGTCAAAGACATTAGGACAAGTGTTTTCACTGTTAATACACAATAAATGTGTAATAAATGAGTTCATTGTGTACATGCGTATAAACAAACAAACAAAACAAAAAAAAGTATGTTGAGAGACGAAAGAAGCCCAAACGTGTTTGCTTTTTGCAAGGATAGAGATATTTTAATAAGATGTACCTGTCTTGAAAAGGGATAAACATGTGGCATATGTAATATTTATCCCCATATTATCCTCAAAACACGTTTTAATGTTTGAAACATACCATTCACCAGATGCTGATCTGACGTGCTTCTTACAGAGAGTTTACATGAGATGTTTTGTTACAAAAACTGTGCATTGATGGATCTAGATGACATCTAACCTCCAAAATTCAAATATGATGAAATATCATGAAATATGACGCAGATCAGAAACTTTCACCAAGAGAAATCCCAACTTGTTTCTAAAAATACAGAGCATTGCTGGCTGTCCCCTGTGCTTCGAGATGAGATGAGAGAGGCAAATTTTTAGAATGAGGTGAGAAGTCAATTATCAAGTTTCAATCAGCATACAGCTGAGTGGAGAGAAAGAGAGAAACTCACAGCATCACACATCAGTGCTGAAATATAAGGCTCTAATTAGACATGCATCAAACCCATGACCTTGGCAAAAATAGAGTAGACTTGCTTGTCTTGCTAAAGCTAATTTTGTAGCTAGCATCTTTTGTATCCTAAATACAATTAAATCATTTTGCCACATGTTTGTATGTAACTCAGCATGATTTTCCTCACTTATAAGATCTAACATTTCATTTTAAGCATTCTGTCAGTTTAGTAAAAAAGTACACTAAGTTTTGAACAAACTTTATTGGCGCAAAACTATTAGTTGTGGTGGAAAAGAAGCCATGACTGGACCATTGTAATTTGTGATGATTTATATCATTTTCATTATTTTATGATTATTTGACTATGTTTGAAGTCTGGGTCTGTGACAAGTGTAAAACTAAATCTATACATAAAAGAAATAAATAATGAAGGCATAGATAGTCTCCAAGCGGTTTTAACAGTATCTTAGGATAACAAAAAATAAAATAAAAAATATATAAAATATATAAAACCCCTGGGACATAAAAGTGCTTTTGATTGAAGAAACGCCAACATTCTTCAAGCAGTTTTCTATCTCTAGCTGCTGAGTCAAGTTAAAACCCTCATCACACAGAGAGCAGAGTTACTTTTACTTCAGCTTTGACTTATGTAAGCATATATAGTCTCAAATATGATAATTCTTGGATGCCATTGTGCAGATGTATGTGTGCTCATTACTCATTATTACAAATTACAATGCATAATGCATGGTAATTAAACCAAAATGAAGAAAGGCAGTGAACTGAAACGGAAGACATGGTATAAGAAACATTAGTGGAAAGACTATGAGTTGTGGGTAATGTGGCATTAAATGCACAATTGTGTTAATCATGGTAAAGAGGGTTAACTGAATTATATTTCTATAGTACAGTGTGCTCTGGAATGCATGGGGGCACAGCCTACCTCTTCTTGCTGGGAATGACGCCAATCTCCTCCATCTCGCCATCTGGAGTCACATGCCGCGCTTGCCACCACTCCTCGTCCGAGGCATTCAGGACATGTAGGATGTCGCCGAAGCGGAAGTTCAGCCCCTGACTGGGCAGGCCAGAGTCTTTCGTTATGTCATAATCAAACAGGGCTCTGGAGGAATGAGAATAAACAGACAGCAAAAAGCTAATTAATGTTAATAACTCTTCGTTGTTGATAACGTAAATAATGATAATAAATTAACAATATAAAATATATATAAAAAAATAAAACAATAAGAATAATTATTATTAATTTTATTACTAATACATTATGACTATATATAAAACTCCAACATAAAAGTTTGCATAATGTTACTCTTAAAAATATCCTACTGCACTTTTAGTCAAAAACATGACATTTCAAGTGGAATATTTCTAATTTTTGTGTATTATCTGTGCCACTAGCATCACCAAAAAGAAATTGCTAAAATATTTTTAAATATGTTTTTGCTTTTCAAACATTTTCCATTGGTAGGACAAAATGATAATCCCGCCCAAAACTCATGCTATTGGTTGAGCTAATGCTGCTATGTTTGACTGGCCTGGATGTTCAAACAAAAAGCATCTTTCAAGCATTAATAAAAAAACAAAAAAAAAACAAAAAACAAAAAGCATCTTTTGATTTTGCCAATGAGTTTACAGTTTTCAGGTTTAGTTTAAATAAAGCTAGTATAGGAAAATGTATAAATTTAAAAAAAATCTAAAAAAAACAACAAAAAAACCTGGCCTTGAGTTTTAGAGATGCAGTAGCAAGAAGAGCCTTTATTTTAAAGGTCAGAGGGAAGGTAAAAATGGGGCATGTCAAACTAAATTATGATTTTCAGGGGGAGAATGAAACCTTGAACCCCCCCTCAAAAAAAAGAATAAATCAGACAGACACAACGTGCAAGAAAAGCTGCTATATACATGAGATTCTATGAATATTAAACAACTATAAAGACAGTGAAACCATTCTCTAATGCCAAGGTTATTTTTTTGTGTTACAAAGCCAGTCTTCCTAACTAATTTGCCCACAGACAGATTCCCAGAGATGTTAAGTAGGCCACTGCTGTTCTGTGCATGTGCATTTAAGAGAACTGGAGCTGAAGTAACTAGCTGTCCAAGCTCTTGACTAGCTTATCTCTGTTTCCTCATCAATAATGAAGCACTTCCAGAAGAACCTTACGGGGCTTTAAGGAACATACAGACACCAAAGCCTTCTTTAACCCTCAAAAGCACATAAAGAACCCTTATTTAACTCTACAGCAAATGATGGAGATGATTTCTGTGCGGTCTTAATCTGCTTAGAGGTGTAATAGGCTACATTTGAATCCTTGTACAGCTGAAGCAGAGACCTTAAGACATTATAGTAAACGGCTACCAAGATTAGAAGATTAAAAGCTCAATCTGTGTAGATAAAAGGTAATGTAGTATCAGATCATACAACTGGTGTCTCTTTCAGAAAGGTCAAAATTATATTTGTACTATGACAGCCAGAGTAACAATTACATATTTTTAAATGCATTTACTAGACACTTTCTAGAAAAAATGACTGATAAATGTTCTATGAGTTATGAAAAATGCCTAAATACATAATTTCTTAGCACTACATGTTCTACAAGTCACCAGTGGCCTAGTAAACCTTGACTCTGTGTCACTCTGTGCAGTGGGGGATATAAAGCCAAAGACGACTGCAGTACTACCTGCATCCTTGCATCATAACAAGCTATGTTGACATTGCCACAACAGCCTGTGTTAGTATAAATCTTTCAGAAACAACCACAAACTACATCCTAAAATGTAAAAGTTTGCAATAAACCAAACTAGAGCAAACAGCCTCACTGCAACATGCACTTTAGAGACAGGATGTTTATGGAAGTGCTTCTTACTCTTCCATCACTGTTTGTTTCCATTAATCATTCATTACATCCACTTACTATGTTAAACGTTCTGCTGCATGTCCCGTTTCCTGAATCCTGTCAGTTAAAATAATGTTATTTTTCTTATGAAGACCAAACTTGACTAATATTTTTCAGAACGCATACATAAATATTAGCAGGGGCAGTACATTGTGGGTTGAGCTGAATGTGACCTACACAGCTGAAAAATCACATTAGGTTTTAAATCAGTGAATACTGCATGCATGTGTAGAGAATCCAGTGCCCAGGGGCTTTCGAATCCTCAAAATGTCAAAGCTGTTCTTATTAAAACTTAAAAGCAGGAACCTGAGAGCTAAAGAATAAAGTCAAACAAAAGCCACATAAGAGCAAACTTCAGAAGCATTTTCACATAGCAGTCCTGATCATCTATTGCTTTACGTCTAACTGCTAGGCTATGAGTTAAGAGTCCGTGAACACAGGAAGGTAAAAAGATCAACATTGGCTCCAAAAACATGGCAAACTTTCAGTCAATACAGAGTCCTTCATGTTTCGCCTCAGTGTTAATGCCTGAAATGATGTGATTCAATCTACTGTGTAACCATTGGCCTGAATATTCTGAAAGCAACAAAAAAACAGGCACACTTCAGAGAATGACATATTCACATAAGGGTCCGTCTATGACGCATTCAGCAGCAGACAAAACAATGTACATAAAAAAAATAGGAGAAGGCTGGTCAAATATTAATGAAAGCCAAAATAGATGACCAATTTTTATGTTACAAGGGTTTTAGAGATGGATTGTGAACTATGTGAATATTACGGGTGTAACGATACGCGTATCGTTACACCCCTAGTGAATATGTATTTAGTACTTATTTGTGTGTCTATGTATGAAGCCATTAGCAAAAATGCTACTATTTTGCATTTTTATACATTTTTCAAATCAAATATTATAATATCAGCATGATACTTCGAATGAAAAGCATGTGGTTTTTAAAAAAAAATAAAACATAATAATGGATTGTGAATCTCAAATTGTAGATATAAATATTATAATAGTAATATAATTGTATGTATAAATATAAACAGAATTTATTATTAAATATTAAACTACGTATAAATACGTAAATAAATACTACTACTACTAATAATAATAAATATAATAATAATAATATAATAGTAGAAAATCCAGTAAAAATGGATGCGCTACACACTATGTAAAGTGCCTCAGTCGTGTGTTGACCTCTAAGGATTAAGGATCTAAGCATGTTTGGAAGATCAAAATGTAACTAGTGGTGATTAGTGGAAGCTCACCTGACATACAGGGTCCTCTTCTGACTAGTCCGCAATGAGCCGGAGCCTGAACTAATACTGCTGTTCATCATCTGCTCCCGTAGATCATGGATTTTGGCTTCAAATCGACTGTACTCTGTTGGAAACACAGAAAACAACATTACACATGCTCTCCTGCTGAGAAGAGATAAACAACAAGGAAAAAACCCTCAAACACCTACAGCCTCAGGGTGGATCAGTAATATCGACAGAGATGGAGGGAAGAAAAGTCAGTCAGAAAGAGAGAGACATATATAAAATGTGTGGTTTAGAGCATTTGGAGAAAGTATAGGATCTCTGTTTGAGGTCTGTCAAGTGAGAGTGTTATAAATGCAGAAACACTAAATACCAGACAGATGCATCAACATATGCACAGCTGTGCAAGCCGTAAAGTGGTAAAGAGGACGGATATAGTCTGATATGTTGGAGAAATCTTATTTAATGAGATAGATCTGGTGAATTCATCATCCATTCCCAGGACTCAAACTGCATGAGGAAGGTTTGCTCACGCTAGACTGAAACAGTGAAGATGTTCATGAATTATTCAATGGTTTAACCCACTTAACGCTCCTGCTCTTTCATGTATGTTTGACCTTACAGAACGTAAGAAAGACATTCAAGCTATTGAACATGAAACGCTGACACTGTAGCCCAATAAAGACCTCACGACAGGTTTGAATCATCAAGAAAATCTTACTTTGAAGTAAAAGTCAAGAAGGCAAATCCAGAAGAAAAAAAACAAAAAAAAAACACCACTATTTAGTATAGGGACCAATTTTCACTGTTAACTAGTTGCTTATTAGCATGTCTATTATTAACATATTGGCTGTTTATTACTTATAAAGCACATATTCTGCATGACCATATTCTACATCCCTAATCGCACTCAATATCTAAATGTAACAATTACCTTACTAACTATTAAGAAACATCAAATTAGGATTATCTTTTGACCAAGTCTGTCAAGTATCCTCTATAAAAAACCTCAAACAAAAAAATACAACCATTATATTATGCCACATACACAACACTCAAATATTAAATGCACAATAAAACACTAACTCTCCTTCTACTGAATAAATTCACCCATCTCGCTACAAATTAGTGTCCAATTAAGTTGCAAGTAAGTAAATCAGCATACTTACAGGCTCTTTTCTCCGAGCTGCGCAGGAGTCTACAGTGAGCGAAAGTTTCCGAGCGTTTTTCTCCGTGTCTGTCTCTACCCCTCCATGTGGGAGTTCAATAGTGTTTTGGTGCTGAAGGACAGCTCCAAATCACACACAGCTGCTCTCCGTGCACAAATGTGGATTTGAGCGTGTGTGTGTGTGTGTGCGTAACTTGCCTTAGTTGGACGCTTCCACGCAAAGCCTCTCTGAGCACCTACAGCACAGCAACATAACAGATGCTAATGGACTAAACAGTGCTTGAATTGCTCACTCACCCCTCCCTCCCTCCTCTCTCTCCCTCTCTCTCTTTCTCTCTCGTTGAAGTCACAGCCCTAACCCATGTTGGCTTGTTTAGCACAAAACCGCACCTTCATTTCACCAAGTAAAACAAAGGAAGTAAATATGAACAGAGAGTGAACTAATAACAGGAGAAACAGAAGAGCACTGAGGCGTATCCGTGCACAAATATTTGTATCGTTTTGGTCGTTTTGGGCAGATTTACTTAACAGGGCAAATTAGTGAGGACTACGATCCCATGAAAGCGCTGATGGGAAAGTTCTGCGGGTGATCTATTGATAATGTTCAAATTAAAGAACACAGAAGCAGCCAGATCATTTCCAATAATGACTAACATAATCTACCAAGAGCAACGCAAATTAGTAACTATCGCAGCCACGTCAAGCGTAAAATGACATGCTTTTTGCGGCACTGAATAATGGTAAATTGACTACTGCAAACCTTTGTAAATCACTTTGCAAGATTCATTTAAATACTTTCCTCCCATAAATTTTGCATCGAAAATAGAAACTCCTACAAATGCATATGCATTAAGGTCAGCTGCAAAATAACTGTGTCCTTTACATGGCTAATTTGTCACTGCATGTCATTAGCAAATCCTATAGTAGTTTTTAAACGCCAAAAGGGGGTTTGCGCTGGCACAAGCTATTAGTAAATCTGGGTGGAAGCTATTTTTGTATGTTTATTTTTATGGAATATTTTAGAGACAAACCAACTAATAATCACACATCAAATTTATCAAATCCATTACTAATACTTACTGATATTACTATTGTTTTCTCACCAAAACATATTTCACTTCTTTTCTACAAAAGACTAACAGGATGGAGAGTGATATCAAGGAAACAAGAAAAACAATATTTCCACAAACGGCTGTGTGAAATATTTTGACTGGAGAGGAAGAAATTAAGAAAGACCTTGAATGTTTCATAATAAACTAATAGCGTTTCAATTTATGAATACATATTCATAAAAAAAAAAAAAAAAAAACCTCAAACAAGAGTGAAATTCTTTACAATTCACTCCATGTACAGGATAATAGGAACGACTAACACACACTGAAGTAAAATTCTGTAAAATATAATAGATCTATTTTGGCTAAGCATCTCTCTCTGATGTACACATGTTTCTGTATTGCTGGAGATACTGTACCTTCTGATAAGACGACATGGATATTTCATAAGTACTGTAAAGCATTAAATTATCTTCAATAAATAATCTCTCTGTCTTGTTTTCTCTCTGAATTCACATCTTCCCTTGGTAGATAAACATAAGACAATGAGATATAATGGATGAGAGCAAGTCTCTGGTGATTAACAAAAGTCTATAATTAGATATAGCAGAAATGCAAAGTCATTCATAATGAAGACTGGAGAACACTAACGGCTTCTCACAAAGTCCATGCAGACGAAACAACAGGAAACTAAATGCTAGTACCCCCAGGATTACATTGGTTTGAATGAATAGTTTAGTGAGAGTAATGATCCATGTGCTGCCATGGAACAGTAAAAGGCTTTCATGTTATCAGGAATTCAGAATGTTATCGTCATCAATTCTGTGTCAAACAACAAAACAATTAAGGGGCTTTCAGAAAGCTCAGAAAGGAAGGAGGCAGAGAGAGGAAATAATACGCTTTGAGTCACGTTTCAAAAGAATGAATGTCGGATGAATAATCATTAGGAGCTTTTATATTTAGAAATGGCATTAAGGCACAATGGCCAAAGCTAAATCAAATGTATGATTTGAAGTATCATTATAACAAATGTAAAAGCTCCAAAGTTTAACACTTCCTGAATAGGATAAATAGTAATAGCAATGCCAACAAGCCAATAATATTTCACTTTATGCCTTGGAAATGATAAATGACCAAAATTCTGTACTATATATTGTATGGTAAACAAACAAACAAAAACAAACACAAAAAAATGCACTAAACTAAAATCAATCTTTTTACAGTTTCAAGTGAACTATTAATTCAGAGAACTGCAAAAGATTAAATATAACAGTGTTACTAAATTATTATTTGTAAGATTAATTTAAAGTGAGCTTGAGATAATAGCAAAGGTAACATAAATGTAAAAATCTAATCTATCTGCCAATAACTGATAAGAGTACAGATTTACTGTGCTGTGCATCCTTAATGAAGAGTATCAGTAAAATACTGGCACTGATTCTCAAAAACACCAAATATCAGTAGTGTGACTTTAAATATATCTGGATAAAAAAGCACAGATCACTTTCTCTCAATAGTGCTATGCAGACAGAATAAGAAAACATTCACAAAATTTTATGATTCATCAAATCAAAATTAGACAGCCATGATCTCATGAATATGTGAATTTTAACAAGGTGCGAAAGAGGATTTAGTCTGTTAATCTGACAAAATCTAATATGAGTTTGTCGTCATACTCGTACCGTGCAGTGCTAATGTATGTGGCTAAAGCACTTTCAGTTTATACATAATATTGACTAATACTCTAGTCATCTCCTTAAGGCATTAAAGGAAGTTTAACTCATTTTTGACACAAGCAGAGTAAAACCAGAGTAAAAACAGAATTCCTGCTATACATGCCATCTAAGCATTACAGTGCTGCCACAACTTGCAAGAAAAGCAAGCAACCTGGTCTGACTAAAGCAACTCCTGGATTTTTAAGGATAATATTATTAATAATAATAATAATAATAATAATAATTTAATTATTATTTTTTAATTAATTATTATTATTATTATTATTATTATTATTAACTTATTGTAATATAGAGAGAGGAGAGAGAAAGTGCCAGTTGTATATGCAGCAAATATGTTGTACAATACATTAACTATTTACAATTTTTTGCACATTTCCACATTTCTGAGGTAGAGGGAGGGTAAAATTACAGAAACTAATGTCTAATAAATGTCCAAAGTTGGTTTTAATAAGACGACATGGCAAATTGAAGCATTATTTGATCACACCTATATTTGATCACACACACACACACACACACACACACACACATATACACACATACATACATATACATATATACAGTGGGTACGGAAAGTATTCAGACCCCCTTAAATTTTTTCAATTTTTTTATGTTGCAGCCTGATACTGCAATTGTTTAAATTCATTTTTTTTTCTCATTAATCTATACTCCGTACCTCATAATGACAAAGTGAAAACAGGAATTTAGAAATGTCTGTAAATGTATTAAAAATAAAAAACTGAAATATCCCATTTACGTAAGTATTCAGACCCTTTGCAACAAAACTTGAAATTTAGCTCAGGTGCCTCGCATTTCTCTTGATCATTGCTGAGATGTTTCTACACATTGATTGGAGTCAAATTAAATTGATTGGACATGTTTTGGAAAGGCACACACCTCTCTATAAAAGGCCTCAGAGCTGACAATGCATATCAGAGTGAAAAACAAACCATGAGGTCAAAGGAACTGCCTGCAGAGCTCAGAGACAGGATTGTATCGAGGCACAGATCTGGGGAAGGCTACAAAAAAAAAATTCTGCTGCACTGAAGGTTCCCAAGAGCACAGTGACTTCCATAATTCTCAAATGGAAGAAGTTTGGCTCAACCAGGACTCTTCCAAGAGCTGGTCGCCCAACCAAACTGAGCAACTGATGGATAAGGGCCTTGTCTAGACTGGTGACCAAGAAGCTGATGGTCACTCTAGTTGAGCTCCATGATCATATATGCAGATGGGAGAAACCTACAGAAGGACAAACATCACTGCAACACTCCACCGATCTGGGCTTTATGTCAGTGTGGCCAAACTCAATCCTCTCCTCAGTGAAGACACATGAAAACCCACTTGGAATTTGCAGAAAAGCACCTAAAGGACCCTCAGACATTGAGAAACAAGATTCTCTGGTCTGATGAACCTCAATTCTACGCATCATGTTTGAAGGAAACCAGCTCTGCTCATCACCTGCAGAGTACCATCCCAAAAATAAAGTGTGCTGGTAGCAGCCTCATGCTGTGGGACTGTTCTTCAGCAGCAGGGACTGAGGGACTCATCAGAGTAGAAGAAAAGCTCAATGCACCAAAATATAGAGGTAGCCTTAATGAAAACCCAGTCCAGAGCATTCAGAACCTCAGACTGGGCAGAAGGTTCACCTTCCAACAGGACAATGACCCTAAACACACAGCCTAGGCAACACAGCAGTGGCTTAGGGACAACTCTGTGAATGTCCTAGAGTGGCCCAGCCAGAACCCTGACTTGAACCCTATCGAACATCTCTGGAGAGACCTGAAAATGGCTGTCCACTGACGGTCCCCATCCAACCTGACAGAGCTTGAGAGGATTTGCAAAGAAGAATGGCAGAAACTCCCCCAATCCAGGTGTGCAAAGCTTGTTGCATCATACCCAAAAAGACTTGAAGCTGTAATTAATGCCAAAGGTGCTTCAACTAAGTATGGAGTAAAGGGTCTGAATACTTATGTAAATGTGATATTTCAGTTTTTCTTTTTAATAAATTTACAGACATTATTAAAATTCTGTTTTCACTTTGTCATTATGAGGTACGGCATGTAGATTAATGAGAAAAAAAATGAATTTAAACAATTGTAGTATCAGGCTGCAACATAAAAAAATTGAAAAAATTTAAGGGGGTCTGAATACTTTCCGTACCCACTGTATATATATATATATATATATATATATATATATATATATATATATATACACACATATACATACTATATTGCCAAAAGTATTGGGTCGCCCCCTTCTAATGAACAGGTTTGACTACTTTAGTAATTTCTATGAGTACAAATCTTAATGTTAAAGCATATAATGATATTCTAGGAAATTGTGTGCTTCTAATTTTATAGCAACAGTTTGGACAGGACCCTTTTCTATTCTAACATGACAATGCCTCTGTGTATAAGTCAAGGTTCAAAAAGAAAATGATTGACTCAGTCAGTGTGGAAGAACTTGACTGGTCTGCATAAAACCAAGTCCTAATCCCAGTTTAACACCTCTGGTGTGACTGTAAATGCAGACCTCGAGCCAAAAACTCATCACCAAACACCAATGACTTGTACATACACTATATAGACAAAAGTATTGGGACACCCCCTTCTTTAGAATAGAAAAATGCACTTCCAAATCTGTGGCAACAACGATGGGAACATAATTCATGTATTTAAAAATTGTATTTCCATCTCTGTTGCAACAGTTTTGGAAGTGTCTAAAATGACTGTACCCATATGTACAAGTCATTGGTGTTTGGTGATGAGTTTTTGGCTCAAGGTCTGTATTTACAGTCACACCAGAGGTGTTAAACTGGGATTAGGACTTGGTTTTATGCAGACCAGTCAAGTTCTTCCACACTGACTGAATCAATCATTTTCTTTTTGAACCTTGTCTTATACACAGAGGCATTGTCATGTTAGAATAGAAAAGGGTCCTGTCCAAACTGTTGCTATAATATTAGAAGCACACAATTTCCTAGAATATCATTATATGCTTTAACATTAAGATTTGTACTCATGGAAATTACTAAATTAGTCAAACCTGTTCATTAGAAGGGGGCGACCCAATATTTTTGGCAATATAGTGTATATATTACAACATATTTGCTGCATATACAACTGGCACTTTCTCTCTCCTCTCTCTCTCTCTCTATATATATAGATATGAAATATCTGAGTCAAACACTGTTTTCATTGACTCTGTGGTCCCACTGAAAGTAAAAAGCATTTGTTTCTTTGTTTGTTGAAGTAAGTGAAATGGGAAAATTTCTCCTTAATTCTGTAAATAACTGGAGGGCATGTCACTGAAGCGGGACTTGTGCTTAGCCCAGCTGTGTGAGTGTGTCAGACATTGATGTCTTTAAGCTCCAGCACAGATCCTCAGAGCCGTAAAATCCCTCTGATCAAAGCAGTCTGGCCCTAAGAGGTTTCATTTCCTATCCAAACGCCACCATCAGTGTACGTTTAATGCCATTTGTTTCTCATGTCACAAAATGGAGGCTCTGGAATGACTGCGTCGCAGTTAAATCATTACACCACAACATCTGTTCTTTAGCTAGATATCTAAAGCATCCTCTTGCTGTTGCACTTAATGGAAAACACCATGCAGCACTGACATATTCACTATGAGAAGCCCTGGAGGTCCTCCCTCAGCAGTTCTTCAGCAGCCATTGGTCAAAGTGAGTGCTGCATCTGTGCTTTCCGATGCTTTATTATGCATGTTGTCACACACTGCATATGGAGAGCAGAGGGAGTTGGATCTAATCTCAGCTCATTCTCCCCACAGGGAGCTGCCTGAACCCTGCTCGCACCTGTGGTCGCCTGATTGGCCACGACCAATCTCCATCTTGCTGACTGAATACTGGGCAGAAAAGCATGTTGATGAGATGTCTGGCATGGATAAAGGATGACAACATACAGATTCACGTGGAGGTCGGTCATTTCTCTGTGGCAACTGTAAACGTGTAACTTTCAATGCAGTAGCTTCACTGCTGGTCACGTGTCTCAAAAATGGGTTGAATATTACAGCTGGATTGCATCTTAAATACAATTTATAATCAAATGAGGAAATAAACCCCTATTATATTGACATAATGCAGTATTGAAACCCTCCACATCTATATTTGAATGAAAAGCAGCAATGAGACCATGCAAACTGACACCCGTGCTGCCTGTAACTCAAGATGATGATGACAGTAGGTGTGCTTTTGTTTTTTTGGAAAGCTACACTGCCTCATCAACAACTATCAATGAGAGATGAGAGACTACGCTATGGAAAATTTTAAACAAACATTTAGATAAATCAAATTGGTAAATTTCAAACATGTCAAAGCATGTCCGTGTAATATTTCAAAACAAAAACAAAAGGAAGGAATGAGAAATTACATTTTCTATAAAGAAAGTTCAACTTTTTGGTAATAAACATTAGCTTGTTTTAGCATGTTGCTAACATGCTTTAACGTGCTAGAAACATGTCAACAACATCTCTCAAGCATGTTTTACCTGTTGCTAGCACACAGCTAGCAAATTTAACAAGTCACTGGCATCTTGCTAGCATGTTTTAACAATGCTAGCACATTTAGCTAACATGTTTTAGGACTTGCTAACATGTTTAACGTGGTTAGCATCTTTCAGAACATTGTCAAGCCAACATATAAATAAATAAATATTATTTCAATTTTGAAGTATGTTAGATGAATTTAAACAAAAGTACAAGTAATAATTTAAAGAAAACTGGAAAAACCTCATTTATCATTTTAATTAAAAGAAACATTTTAAAAAGAAAGTGAAATGAAACACAAACGACCCAAAATAAATGTTTGGACAAATACTGATTAGCAGCCAGAAAGCATGTATAGTCCCTTACGAAAATCAACCATGGTTTTACTACAAATAAGACCAAAAAGACATGGTTATTATAGTTAAACCATGGTAACCACAAACTAATCATGGTTTTGCTACACTAACCATAGTTTAACCATAGAATTTGTAGTAAAACTGGTAAAAGTGTAGCAACCATGTTTTTTTGTGGATTGATTACCATTTGTATAACCACAGTTTTACTACAAATACAATGGTTAAACTATGGTTAGTGTAGCAAAACCATGGTTAATTTGTGGTTACCTTAACTATAGTAACCAGGGTTTTTTGGTCTTATTTGTTATAAAACCATGGTTAATTTTTGTAAGGGGTTGTTTGTAGTTGCTTATAAAATCAACAAGCAAAAAGCAGGTCAGGTACTGAAGAGCTCAGATTCTAAGCGCCCAAGCTCCTGCCGATGAAGAGAACGGATTGTGGAACGTTCTCCCAGTGAAAGCCAAGCTAAAGGGCAGAGCTGCTCTGTGCTGGCCATGAACGAAGGAGCGTGATGGGTACAGGAAGCTAGGCTCAGGAGCCACGCTAAGACAACAGCTTTCACCAAACAGAGAAGATGCTACATAAACACACATACGCTCGCTAGGGGTGTGAAAGAAGCTCGGATCACACATACACACACAGACCTGTTCAGAAGTTTAATTTAGACCCTCTATCAGACTATCTCCAGCCAAAGCTCTGAGGGTCATCGCTACCCCATTGGTATTTTAATAAACACTGCAGCCAGGCCTGCCGAGCTAAAGGAAAGAATGGCCAGGCTGGACTCTGCTCCTCAGGGTGAAGAAGCCGCTATGAGTCACGACCACAACACCATAGAGCGAACTGTGCATATTATCACTTACATGTACAATCATTATCAACTTCATTTCAAAACTTTGGGGTCAGTAAGATTATTTTTAAAAGAAATTGGTACTTTTATTCAGCAAGGATGCCTTCAACTGACCAAAAGGGGTGAGTAAAGACATTTATGATAGACTTTTACTTCAAACGAATGCTAATAAATTTCTATTTTAAATCAAAGAATCCTGAAAAAAAAAAAAAAAAAAAAAAAATGTATTCCAGTTTCCAGAAAATAAAAATAAAAATTAAGCAGCACAACTGTTCAATCAGAACTGTGATAAGAAGAAATGTTTTTGAGCACCAAATCAGCATATTAGAACAATTTCAGAAGGATCATGTGACACTGAAGTGGCTGTTAAAAATTCACATTTGGCATTACAGAATAAGTAAAAATGTGAAATATATATTAAAAGTTTTCAATTGTAATATTATTTCACAGTATTAATGTTTATACTGTATTTGATCAAATAAATACATCAAGACATTTTTTCTTGTTCATTATCCTGTTTCAATATCAGATGGAAGAAAAATGGGTTGCGAATGGCATTTCATGTTGACTTTAAATACATAATACAGCTGTGATTACTTAATGGGTGCAGATTTTGACAGGTTATCAAGATCACACTCCACTGGGTGTTAAACACAAATGACATGTTTTCTATCAAATCCACAGTGTCACTACCACTGACTCTCTTCCCATTATCACAGTCCACCATCCATGAAATAGTTTTCTGCAATGCCAAGCTATGAACAAATAAGCATTTGTAGTAGTCAGGCTATGCTGCACCTAATCAAGTTCTTCAGCTAAAAGCTAGTTTGTGTCTCGAAATAGAAAAAAAAAAATCTGTATGCAAATAGGAAAACCAATGAAGTATATGTGGGAAAACACCAATCTGAATGGAAATTCATTACTATAAAAGTAAGTTTATGAGGATTAGGCTTGAATCAAGTGTACATTTAGTGGTACCGGAACGAAAGGCCCAGTAATCCAGTTCTAAATGGTATCAAGCCATGTGATAAGCATAAGAATGATATTTATCGTTAACACTGAAACATACTGGTCAGTTTGAAACTAAATTCTGCAATACTGTGAGACAAACTGCCTACCCACCTTCAGGTCTGTACTGAGCCACGATGGTGACAGTCTGTCCAGCATTCTTCAGTGCTGCAGCTGCCTGTTCGTGCGTTGCACTGCGGAGGTCCACCCCATTTACCTACAGCACACATACAATATTAATGACGTGTATCATAAATAATCACTGATGCAAGACGCAGTCAGTGGGGTCCAACAGTCTAAGAATGCATGGAAAATTCAGAATGTAAAATCTACTATAAACCTGGAAAATTTTTAGTTTATGCTGATTGAGTGCAGCTGTAATTAAAAAGCGATATATAAGGCGGCATTCTGAAATTTACTGAAATTTCAAATTAGTGTTTCTCTGAAATGGTTATGCTGATAATGCCAAAGAATTATTTCAGTAAGACTGAAAAATGACTGAACAATTGTTGATGACTGAACAACTTTTTTCACTGAATAAAGAACAACAGCTGTTAATAATGCAATGTTCTTACAGAGACGATACGGTCTCCTTTCCTTAATTCTCCACACAGGTCTGCAGGCCCTCCTGCTAATATGAATGAGATGAAGATTCCCTCTCCATCCTCTCCTCCTACAATGTTGAAGCCTAGTCCTGTGGTGCCCCGATGCAGGACTATTTTCCTAGGCTCCCTAAAAACCAAAACCAGCATTTATTAGTTGATATGAGTGAACAGGTCAGGAAAGCATGCTTACAAAAATATTTTTTTGACCTACTGTACACACACACCCAACTAAATCTTAAACTATTCAAAACTGCTTTCGGTTATTTCTGATTTTTTTTTTGTATGGATGAAGTGTAACTGTGTAAGTTACACTTCATCAAGTTAGACTAAGGGAGACAATAAAGGATAAACTAACTAACTATTTTAAAAAGTGATAACCTAACAAAATATATTAATAAAACAAAAAAAGGAAAAAAAAAAAAAAGCGTTAACTTAAAAGAAAATTAGAAATGTTCCTTTGGCTATTAGCTAAAATATGTTTAACTTACAAATTAAAATGACAAACTCAAAGTCAAATAAAAATAAAGCTAAACAGAAATATTTATAAATATATATTTAAAAATTTGTTTTAATTTATTTTTATATAGTTTAATAGTTTTAATTAAATTAAAAATTAAACCAATATGTCCTTACATTTATTTTTGTTTTTAAGTTTCCAAGACAGTTTTAATGTGACTTTGATACCAAAAGAAAAAAATTAAATCTAGTTGTAATCTAATTTTAATACAAACCAGCCCCTGGGATATAAAAATACCATTTTACAGCTAAATTTCAATAAATGTGTGTTCTTTGGAAGATATTTTTAATGTCGAAACTTTTGAAACTTTAGGTTTTTCATGATATGAAAAATTGTGCTTAATACACAAAGGCTTTTTTTTTTTTTTTTTTAAAGAACCCTTTTTTTAACGTGTATAATATGTCCTCACATAAATTATTTGCCACTTCAGAAAATAAATAAATAAAATATATTTGACCGCATCACCCTCTAGTAACCAAAATATTAACTACAGGTAATAACTGAATTCAAAATTCAAGTAAAGCAACATGTGTGTGTATTGCTATGACAGCAACATCCTCTTAGATTAATTCTTTGCCATCAGAAAAAATTAAAATAAAAAATCTAATACATTTGACCGCATCTCCCTCTAGTGAACAAAATATGAACTACAGAGAGGAGTTTGTAAAGCTGCATCACATTTTTGACACGTGAGTACATCTGGAGGTCTGTAGATGGCAGCAGAGCCTCAAGTTCCTGGCTCTGTAGCATTTCAGTGCTTTCAAAACAAACCCTCACTCAACATGGATACAGACCCCTCATTTAACCCTTAACACACTTTAAGAACAAAGGTTTAGCAGAACGTCATGACTTCAGAACATTCACATAAATTTCAGTTATAAAACAGTGTTTTTTTATACCCATCCTGTAGAATTAAGTCTTAATTCAAAGCTTATCAGATTTGCCAAAACTGACTTCATAGATTGGTTGCTCATATCATGACGCTAGCTTATCATGTAAGAGGCTGTTTGTTTTTAACATCAATTTGACGTATTTGGTGAATTCTTCCGATAGGAAACAAATCCTCCCGATTAAAGAGGATTAAATATGGTAAAGCACACCAGTTAGTATGTGTGTGCGTGTCCTTGTTACGAGTTACGATTTCTCTACCAAGCAAAATATGGTGGTTCGGCCAAGATCATCTGCAAGCCAGCTCTCATTATACTGCTCTCTACTGATGGACAGCTCTTACGAAATGAGCAAACAAATCAGGTAGGCGAGAAGGTAAACAGTCAACAGGAAAAATCACAGATGCTATATCTTAATGAGCCAATATCTTCAACAGCTCTCCGGAGGACATTTAAAACTGTCCAGCAAATGCTGTGAGTGATCTGTCATATGTCCTCAATAAATGTGTCCTTGTGGATGTCTTAAATCAGATGTTTTCAACCAGTGTGCCTCAGCAAACTTCCAAGGGGGCCTCAAAATGACTTGCATAAAATGATAAAAATAAAGGGTAAAGAAGCATCAAAATAAGTTAAAACAATTAAAAGTAGAGATACTGTTTTTTTTTAAAATGATTATTTATGTAATAAACAATATTTATTTTTCTTTGAAGAACCAGGGTTCCCACCATCTGGATATACGCGATAGCTTGATTTTAAAAATGTGATTTATAGACCTGTAAATTAATAAAACATAAGACAAAAGTTTATACTTCAGACATGGATATGACACCATAATTATGTTTAAGTGGATAAAAATCTATTATTCAGTATGAGCTTATAGGGCTTTCATAGTATGAAATTGAAATTTTGTAGAATGAGTTTCTTGAGAACCAAATCAGCATATTAGAATGAATTCTGAAGGATCATGTGAAGACTGGAGTAATGACTGCTGAAAATTCAGCTTTGCCATTACAAGAAGTAAAAGTTTTAAATATATTACACAAGAAGAGAGTTATTTTAAATTGTAATAATAATAATAATAATAATAATAATAATAATTCACAATGTTTTATTCTGTATTTTTAATCAAATAACATTTTTAAAGTCTTACAGACCCAAAACTTTTGACCAGTAATGTATAGTATATACACACATATATTGGTTTAAATTAATTTTAATTGAATATTAAATTCTACTACACTACTGGAAATTGTGTAGCAGCCAGCCAATCAAAGTACAACTTGCAAATTTGCAATAAGTTCATTTTATATAAAATAAAAGTCATTTTTGTGTGCAATATTCCTCATATGACTAGGCATAACAAAAATATTCTTGAATCTCAGTAACAGGGAATAAAGGGAATAATTCCTAAAACCTGATATGACTTTCATTAGAGCTGTATCAATAGAATGAGGACACACTAACTAGTAACAACATCCAAGAATAATGGGAGTAGCTGTGCATGAGTGTTCTATATAGTCTGTTTTGTAGTATAAAAAGCCAGAACCATTATGCAGATATAAAGTATGTACTAAAAATTCCATTAACCTTGGGCAGCTTATCTTAGAGTAATGCTGTTCTCTTTGAACCTCATATCTATTCGAAATTATAGAGCTGTCTTCACACCAAGCTACATGTAATGAAACTTATATAGCATTATCTTCCAAAATTCAGGAGGATGATACAGAGAGAAAAGACGTGTCAGAAAACTAAAAACAGCTGTCAAAGATGTGGCGAGAGTAAAAGAAATGAGAATGAGTGAGGTCAAAGGATATGACTGTATAGAAACAGTTTAAAAGCAAGTCTTGATCTGTATCAACTTTCATTTGAAACAAATGATCATTTCACTTCACAAGACCAAGGAATCATAATGCATGATAGGAACTGCACAGACGACCTTTGAACCAAAAGCCATCAGATGTAGAAGTATGGCAAGTGGATGTCATGATCATGAAGACAAAGAAATGGGGAGGGCAAAGGCTCACCTTGTGATCTCATCATCTCCCAGCATGCCTTTTGAGATAGGAGAGTACCGAGATGGGGTAGCGGGGGTTAATGGCTGACTCAGATAGCTCTGGGTGCTGATATGGTTCTCCATGTGCTGGGAATAGGCTGAAAAACCAAAACACAAAAGATATGATGTTATTGGCGTAATGATGAAAACTCATCTGACAATGTTCACAGAGGTCAGGACAGAGAATCACACCACTCATATGTAATAATGTGAAGAATTACATGTACAGACAAGCCAAAGACTAAAACTGCTGGGGGGGGAAAAAACTGTGTAAAAGTCCTCTGTGCACACAATCTTCTTTACTTGTACATTACCTTACATATACCCTTACATACTGTACACTGCCAATCAAAAGTCTGGGGACTGTATGATATTTTAATGTTTTTGAAAGACGTCTTTTAAGCTCATTTGATCAAAAATTACATTTACATTCATGCATTTAGCAGACATTTTCATCCAAAGCGACTTACAAAAGACAAGGAGTAAAGCAATTCAAAGACAAAGCAATTTGTCAGTCAAAATACAATAAAAATTGTACTGTTGTCAAATATTATTACAACTTAACCGTTTTCCATTTTAACATATTTTAAAATGCTATTTAATTCTGTGATGGTAAAGCTGAATTAAGCAGTAGCTGAACTGAAGCATGAGCAGTTACTTCAGTATCACATGATCCTTCAGAAATCATTCAAAAATGCTGATTTAGAGCTCAAGTAACATTTCTTATTACTATTAATATTAAAAACAGTTGTGCTGCTAAATATTTGATCTATTTCAGGATTCTTCGATGAATAGAAAGTTCAAAAGAAGAGAACTGATTTGAAAAATAAATCTTTTGCAACATTATAGGCTAAATGTCTTTACTGCCACTTTTGATAAATTTAAAGCATCCTTTCTGAATAAAAATATTAAGTTAAGTTTTCACAACAAGCTTCAAAAAGGACCAAAAAAACCCATAAAAGTTCCATAAACGCAGTCCATATGACCTGTGTGCTATATTTAAAATCTTATAAAAACATACAATAGAACAGTAAAAGATTCTTCAAAGTCACAGTGTTCTACACAAAAAAGATAATAGTAACACTTTCTATTTTAACGTGTCATTGTCATAATTTGTATGTATTTACTATAATAATAAAATTAATTCTCTAGTAAATTATACATAGTTAAAATCAACATTACACCAAACCCTAAACGTATAGTAAACACATGTTGTTAATTCATTTCACCCATTACTTACTTGGAGTGGTGGTCAGTAACGAAGTAAAACTTCATCGTTACTGTACTTAAGTAAATTTTTCAAGTATCTGTACTTTACTGGAGTAGTTTTATTTTGAGTAACTTTTACTTTACCACATTCCAAAGCATAAGATCGTACTTTTTACTTCACTACATTTCATACAACATATATACCTAATAAGGAGTAACGATATCAATATATCACGTGCTCCGAGACGCAGAAGAGGTGTCTGATTCATGAACAAACTGATTCTTTTCAAAGAACCTGTGAAATCGATTCGCAAATCGCACCAAACGATTCATTCACGAATTGGAATGATCCGATTGCAGCTGTTCTCGAGTCGACAACTCACTGATTCAAATGATCCGTTTAGAGCGAGTCTCCAGTGAACTGAACTCACAAGAACCGGGAGATCTTGTGAGCGTGCGCGCGCAATTGATGCTGCGAAAAGTAAGTTACTAATGTCAAATTTTAGGATTAATTATTGTAACTGAAAATCATATTTAGGTCAAAACTGTCAGTTGTTTGTGAACTAAATCTGCTGTAAAGGGTGATCTATTTAAGCTCACTGAAATGCTTGAATGCAGACAGATCAACAGTGTCTCTAATGTTATATTTTAGGTCAAAAAACGAAACATTAAAATAACACAGATTAAATAAAATAACTCATGCACGTTCATATTCCCTGCTGCTGTAACGTTAGCAGTTTTATTAAAATGCTACGCATTTAGCCCTATGTGACGTCTGTTTTTATATTGTTTATCAACAGTATAAATTTTTATATTGTTTAGATCATCTAGCTGAGTAGACAGATATGAATGTTTATTCATAACCATACTGAAAATAAGTAAATATTGTTAGCTGATGCTAACTGTCTAGCTAACAAGCTTGCTGGTGCTAAGTTGAGGAAATTTTTAGATATAAAGTCCAAATATTTTTATTCAACAACCTAGATAGATTACATCTGAGGGAAAAAGAAAGGATGTGATGTTCAGAACATGGTAACTACAGTGATTATCAAAGTGGGAAGTGATGCCCTCTGGGGGCATTTGGCCAGGGGTGTTTTAACACCACAGACAAGGTTTGAGAAGAAAAAAATCATTATGAAAATATAATTATATTTTCCTAAAAATGTTCTTCCTAACTTCAGGCCTAATTCTTATGTTATATATAACTGACGTTCTGCAAAACAACAAGTTTTAAAACACTTTTTTCTTACTGGTGAAAATTAGACGGTCAAATCTGTTTTCTCTCAGGTTCATCGCAGTGTAAGCTTCACAGTGAACTACTACATCACTCTCGTCAACGTAGTCCATATCAACAACAAATATATATCTTGACTCCATATAGTGGTTATTTTGGGAAAATTCCAGGTATTTTGGGCTGTAGGATTATAAAAATATGTGCTAATATAAAATTAAATAAAGTAGTCTATATAAAATTGCAAAATAAATCTACCTATCAGTACTTTTTTACTTAAGTACATAAAAAATTGAGTACTTTTGTACTTTCACTCGAGTAAAATTGAAAAAGCAGTACTTTTACTTTTACTGGAGTAATATTTTATTATGCGTATCTGTACTTTTACTCAAGTACTTGATCTGTGTACTTTGTCCACCACTGATTACTTGTGGAATTACACTGTAAAAAGGAAACATTAAAGTGTGACCAAAATAACAACATAAGCATTGCTGTAGCTTAAACACCAGAGAATAGAGCTAGCAAGGTCATATGTTTGATTTCCATGGAATGCATGAACTGATAAAATGCAATTATATTGTAAAGAAGCACTTACCAAGTGCATAAATGTAAATGAACCAACATTAGGGTCTGTAAATAATGGAGGAATTTTTATTTGTGTGAAAAAAATCCTTTTAAGGCTCTATAATTGATGCCACTACTATAAAAGATGTGTCCCTATTTGGCTGTGTCAGATGTAAAGTGTAATAAAGCCAAGGGTACGCACTGGGCAATTATTAACTGCAGACATTGACAACCCATTTATTTAAATCTCATCAAACAGTCTTTCACGTGTCAAATCCCTACGCAGTGCCTGACTGGCTGACAGATATAATGAAATGGGACCACTAATGAAATTGTTCTGTTTACGCCTTCCGAGAAAAATCACATTGCGTGCACACACATGACCGAGACATTGTTGTCTGCATGTGCAGATATCCTTAAACTCCCTCTGCAACTCACAGATGCACTCTTTTCTTCATATACTGACGCTGGATTTGCCGGATGGGGGAGCAGGCCACGTGATGCACTTCATGATTAAATGTGCTTTTGTCCTTCATGCCTTTAAGCCCTAATGACAGCTTCCTTTCTCAGAATCTAATGCTGGGGGATCTGGCCTGCCTCTGGAACATCACCAAGGTGCTACATTATCGACTGTCATCACTCAGCACTTTGCACAGTCAATTTTAGTGGCCGTCCTCAGGAGTTGCTGCCCCCATCAGTAGAAAGTGCTGTGTATAACGGCTTTGAGGTGGGATTTAAGCCATAAGTGCGCATGGGACCTCAGAACTGAGTCAAAGTGCCTTTAAGGCAAGACAGTTCATTCTCTGACCATACTGATAACGCTAAGACTTTTTCTTTTAATAAAAAAAAAAGAATACAGTGTGTTTCAGGATAAGCTTACTTACAGCTGGTGACATCGGGAGGAACGTAACTATCATTCATAAAGACACTAGTGGGTTTCGCCACTTTTAAATAGACGACATCAGGGGTGTTTTTCAAGGCAGCCACGGCATCTTCATGAGTGACCTCTTCAAGGCAAACAGCATTCACCTGTAACCGAGCAGATGATTAGATGAATCCTTCAGATGAAACACACAATGAAAGTTTGGGGTTGGTAATTAGCCTTCTATACTCACCAAGGCTGTATTGATTTGATCAAGAATACAGTACACTCAGTAATATTGTGAAATACTATAACAATTTAAAATAACTGTTTTAACAAATGTATTTATTTTTATTGTTTTTTATTGTAAAATGTATTTATTCCTGTAATGACAAAGCAGAATTTTTAGCAGCCAGACTCCAGACTTCAGTGTCGCATGATTCTTCAGAAACCATTCTAACATGCTGATTTGAAATGGTCATACATATTTTTCAGGATTTTTAAAAGAATAGAATGTCTGAAAGAAAAGCATTTATTATTATTTATTATATATTAATTGATTTTTTGTAACATTTTTGTAACTTTTTTTCTGTAGCATTATACTGCCATTTTGATCAATTTAATGCATCCATGCTGAATAAAAGTGTAAATGTAACTTTTTTTTTTTTCTTTTTTTTTTTTTAAGAAATCTTACTCTAAACTTATGAAAAGTTATAACATAAAACATGAAGGAATTATTATTTAATATAGCCAGGTTACAAAAAACTTCAAATGACAAAAAAGGACTAATTAAAGCTCACCTGATGTCAACTAAATTTAAGTGGTAACACTTCAGCATAGGGACCAATTCTCTCTATTAACTGGTTGCTTATTAGCTTGCCTATTATTAACATACTGGCTGTTTATTAGTACTTATAAAAGCACATATTCTGGATGACCATATTCGATATCCCTAATCCTACCCAATACCTAAACTTAACAACTACCTTACTAACTATTAATAAGCAGCAAATTAGGAGATTATTGAGGCAAAATTCGTAGGTAATGGTTTGTGAATAGCAAGAATCGGACCTTAAAATAAAGTGTGACCATTTAAGTCATGATTCAGTAACAGTGATTAGAATGAACTTAATTTTTGGGTGAGCTACTCCTTCAAACATGAACTATTGTATAATTGCATTCTGCCAGATACAACTCTGCCAGTTCCACTACAGGTTGAAAATGACAACTTATTTGCAAAAACAGTTTATTGTGGAGGAATATTTAGTTTTGAAAGTCAACTGCACAAGCTCTAAATGAATAGGTTGCAACATCTCATTAAACAAAGTGCTCCTAAAAAAATCTAATTTCCTCGTTGCATCAATGTAAAATGATGTGTCTAATGTTATTTAGTAAATATAGGTAATAGAAAAGTTAACTTTTTACTTACAGCCAGAAGTTTATCTCCAATCTGTAACCGTCCATCTTTGTGGGCCGCTCCTCCCTCAATGATTTTGGTGATATAAATACTGTTGTCCCCAGGAATATGTTGGTTTCCAACTCCTCCAGCTATACTGAAACCTAGACCTGTCAACAGAGGTGAGAGTAAACCATTTCCTAACATGAATCATAATGATTAAACATCAAGACATAGCATGCTTTGATTTTGTAATCTTTAGATGAGACGGCTTTACCTTTAGGACCTTTTACCAGCTTTATATCCATTATTTTTTCTGTGACAGCTTTTCTTCTTCTGACGTACAGTCTGACAATGCAGCCTGCCTCCTTCAGTGCCTCCACAGCACTGCTGTGAGTTACGTCTCTCACATCTACATCATTTACCCGCAGTATACAGTCATTAACTCTATACAGAGAGAAAGAGGAAGGCATAAAAGGAAGGCGAAAAAGGCATAAATCACTGTGCTCTTCAAAGTATAACCAATCAAAACACTAAATTAGTATATAAACAAATTATCTAATCATTGTAAGGGAAGCAGCAACACAAGAGTTGCATTTTTTCAGAGCTGCGGTTCTGTACAGAAAATAATGTGATTTCTGGTTACTACACTGAGTATTTTCTATAATAACAGCTATAACATACACTTTTATTATCAGGAATGAATCAATGACAGCTATTAGAAACTTCCAGTAAATAACATCAGGAAGAGAAGGTTCAGATTTAAATTTACACGAGGAGGGGAATCATATTTACTGTCCACAATTAGGGAAGACTTTAAACTGCTTAATGATTAGGATTAAGTCAGATTTAGTTACAAAAAAAAAAAACGGTTTGTTTTAAAGTGACAGTAACAACAAGTGACAGAAATGTTACAAAAGCATAAGACGCTTCTTTCAAAAACATTTTTTAAAATCTTACTGACCCCAAACAGAAGTATATATTTTTTTCTAATCACTACCCATATTGCATTTACAAGCAAAACTTTTTTGAATTTCTATACTAAAGCAGAAATGTAAATGCATAAGTTTCCTTCTTTAAGTGATCTTGAGAGAGTCTGAAGGTTCTTGGGTCTAAACCTTGTGCCACGCTCTGACATTGCCCAAAGAAATGTGGTCCTGTATGCTAGCATCCTGTGTGCTTAGCAGATTGCAGAATATTCTGTTGATAAATTTACAGTGCATTTTCAACATGTTTTCTGCTGAATTCAGCACTCTACATGTGGCAAAAATAGGTTGAGCAGTCAAAACTACCAACAACTATACTTCTGCTACTTCAGCTACACAGAACTGTGCTGTTTATGCTGTTAACTTGTAACCTGTTAATATGGGCTCAGAAATAAATATGCGCTGCTTAAGTGTGTTATGTGAAACAGGCCTAATAACATATTCTCTGACCTGAGTCTGCCATCCTGTGCAGCAGCTCCTCCTGGGATGATCTTGGTGATAAAGATGCTTGGGTCCTCGCCGATGTGGGGGTTATCGGTACCGCCTGCAATACTGAAACCCAGGCCTGAGTTCCCCTAAAGGTGAAAAAAAAAAAAAAACATGTCAGAACAAAAAAGAGAAGATCCAAAACAAATCAAAGGAAAAATGTGTGTGTATGCAAATGTTACAGGCAGTTGATCCAAATTATATATTCAGTTCAGTACTCTGAAATATTGCCATGAATTGACATTGAATAATTTTTTACAGCAATGTTTAATTTTTAAACATACTATTATAAATAGTACAACAAAACACCAAAAACACATCAACTATGTTAACATGTACAACTTTAAATGTTAAAAAAGTCCATGTTGAAATTACTATTAAGCAAATGTAATATTATGTATTGTCCTAATAATGTAGATCACGCTTTTTTCTGTCTTTAATATTCTCTTTCTGACAGTGACAGTTTAAAAACCTTGAGCATGAACATTTCACATCTCTTTTCATTGTGCCATTTATAATACAGTTTTATTCAGACACTCCATAAAAATGACAACTACCTTTAAAATATTATGACATGTATACTTTTATACATGGTGTAATATACTGTAAATCTTACTGACACTGTAAGAGCCTGGAATTTTTGTCATTGTCAGAGCACTCTTACCCGTTCAAGTGTAATTTCTTCATATTCATAATCAGCTTCTGTTCCATTCACCTGAAAGTTTTAACAAAACAAATTGTGTCAGTACACAATGTCAAAATATACAGAAATATTTAAGACAAATGTCCTCCTCTATTAGTGTCACCCAAAAATGTTTATTAGTTGCATGCATATGTGTGTAATTCAGGATTGTTAGTAATTACTTGATTTTACTCTCTGTATTTTATTCCCAAAAATACCAGTGTCATGAACAATTTAAAAAATCATGGCTAAGTATAGGATTGATTGCAGTCTCTACAAAGACTGTGAAAAGTCTGTTATTTTATAAGCACTACTAACAAGATAGTTAAAGTAACTGTTCAGGAATCAAAATCAAAGAGAAATTTCCTGCTAGATTCACACTGCTAGTAATTTATTATTGAAATGCACAAACATACTAATATACTATAGACAGACTACTAATACAGACAGACGTTATAAACCCACATTACACCAGAGCAAACAACAATACAACAGCGATAAGAGATGTACAGATCGGAATGAACAGATCCTGTAGGTTAAGGGTAGCAGGAGCATTCATTTAATAATGTGCCTTGGTGGTTTTCATCAACCAAAAAGTATTATTCTCTGGTCCATAACTAGTAATCAAAGTTCTATTTAATAAATTTATCTAAACCTACTCAGATTTTCTTTAAAAACCAGTGTAAATTTCATCTTTAGACTCCCATCTGGGACCGATTATGGGCAAAAATAATCTTATATAATAAAAAGTGCTAAAAAAGTGCTCTAATTATGTAAGAAAGAACTGTTTGAAAAAGTCTCAGTGTTTTCTCTTTCCACTCCTTACATTTCACCTCTACTGATTCTACAGTTCTTGGCGCTACAAAACTCAGGCAGCATTACATCTCTTGCCAGTCACTGTGTATTTCAGCCAAAGAGGCCACAGCAACCAAATCTATGAAGAACACAGACGCTAGCTGTCGGCTAAACATGCAATACAGTCCACTCGTTTTCAGCATTCTGGGTTCAACACAAGTTAAGCTGTATCAACAGCATTTGTGGCATAATGTTGATTACCACAGTAAATAATTCAGACTTGTCCCTCAATAAAAGTCAGTTAGAAAGAAAGTACACCAGGCAATAAACTCTAAAACACACTGTTTTAAAAGTAACTGCAACTTAAACATTATACATGTTGGCACAAAACTAATGTGATAGAATTGCTTACTGGCCTTGTGGGGGTAAAACTATATCCAGCCTTTCAACTCCAAAGTCATGACCATGAAACCCCCAGTAAACTTTGGTAACTTTCACATGATACAGGCAAGGATACCAGAAAGGAGTGTTTACATGGAGCAAACATCACTCAGGATGAGTTCAAATTGAGGTTGCATTTAAATAGCTGTCCTGTTGATCAAAGTTTTATATGAAACTGGACTAAATGCTTAAAATCAAAATGAATGAAAACGGCATCAATGCATCAGCTTTTAGATGTTTGTGTGGTTCTGGCGGCTCTGCTTTAAGCTTCTAAATGACATTTAAAGACCTTAAATGCTAAACGTCCTAAACATTTCGCTCTCTCTTTCTGTAACTGCTGCTGAAAACATCTGTCTGTGACATCAGTGGTGTTGGGTGGGGTTTAAAGGGGGTGAGAGATGTACGTCAATACTGACACTGCCCAATACAGCATTATACTCTAATCATGCCACCAGCTCTCAGCGTGATACTACAATAACATTCATGCTATTACTTCAATGCTTATGTATCATTTTCAAAGAATATCCAAAATTCTGGCATAACTACATACAGTATATTGACCAGATCATCACAATTCTGAAATTAATTACATTGAAAATAACCTTTGTTTTATGGGAGGCATTTACAGACTTTCAGCACGGCTAAACTGTATGCTGCTACTCACATACTGCACGTATGGCTACAAACAACCAGCCACATGGATCAGAGCCAATACAGGCATTTACACAATCAATATCAGACTACTACTACTACAGTCTATGTATGCAAGATAATGAACGATCAAAACAGGAATAGATCTACATGCACAAGCTGTTCAGCATCAACATTGCCCTTTATACTGTACATTTCTTAAATGAAAAACAAATGCTTTTGGGATATGGTTATTAAAAGAAAAAAAAAGTACATTTTGATTTTGCATACCACATACCAGATCACTATAAATCCACCTGCTGAACTCGTACTGCTGGTAGACTCAGTATCAAAAATGCTTGATCCCTGTGTAATACACTGCAGAAAAACCCTGTGCTTCAGGTCTTTTGTATTATTATTATTATTATTAGATAAAATCGAAGTTTACTATAAACAGAACAAATTTACCAATTGTAACAATTACCCTTCAAATTCCAAATTTTACCTTCTTTCTACCTTTTATAAAGTTTACCCCTACTGAAACTCATCCGACACATAAAAAAATCACAAACCGACGGCCTTAGAAATAGCCCATGTTAAGCGACATGGCAACAGAGTGAATATCCAGCACTGATAATGTGGAGTATTTAATGAGGTCAGTCAAGAGTTCCTCATGGTCATTTCTTTATAGACCATAGTTCTATCTCATTCAGATAACTCTAGTCTTCAGAGTGAGTCTTTGATGAAGGATGACAGAAGTCAGCTCAGCAGGCTTTCTGGCACTGGATGTATAGGATTATCAGACGCTGCTGAGATTGAGAGAAGAATGGGGTTGAAGAAGTGCCATGGGACCCTGATAAATGTCATCCACAGTTAAATCCCCAAGCTAGAACAAGGAAACTCCATAACATCTAAACTCACATAATACTGTAGGGGAACTTCAAAACACAAGACAAAGTAATCTAAAAATGATCTCCTAAATGCTAGAAAATTCATTTCACTGTAAATAACACATGGAGAGAGCATTTAATTTTCATTAAAGATACTTTCTTCACTTTCACAGGATATATTTTTTATTTCTTTATATCTGTAAATATTTTCTAACCAATTGGTAGACTACAGTTTGGCACTGACTGAAAGTGAAAACACGCTAAGAATGATGCCCAGCTCTAATTTGCTCATTTTCTGACCCATGATCAAATTAAATCCCCACTCTCAGTGCCATTAAGCAAGAAGCCATCTTGTTATTGTGCATTTTTTTGAACATCATATTGAAGAGAGAGAAGCTAAAAAGCATCCTCACAATAGTACATACAGTACCATACAAAAGCTTGGGGTCAGTAAGATAGATATATATATATATTTGAATTTATAAGAAATTAATACTTAACAGTATTACTTTTCAGCAAGACTGCATTAAATTGACTGAAAGTGAGTGTAAACAATTATAACGTTACAAAACATTTAACATTGTTACAAAAGATTTCCAATTCAAATAAAAGCTGTTTAATTAATGCACCAAATCAGCATATTAGAATGTATTTCTGAAGGATCATGCGACTCTAAAACCTGAAATAATGGCTGCTGAAAATTCAGCTTTGGCCTCACAGAAATAAATTACATTTTAAAATATATTAAAACAGAAAACTGTTTTTTGTATGTGTGGGTTTGTTTGTTTAAATGTTGTAATATTTCTGCTTTTACTGTATTTTTGATTAAATATGAGACTACTTTCAAAAAAAAAAAAATTACTAACACCAAAAGTTTGAATAATTGAATGAATATATTTATTATATATAACTGAACAGCATTCTGCAATAATCTACCTCTTCTCTAAACGCAGTACATGTAAATGTAAGAAATACATCACTTACATATGGACTTACATAGGGCGAGGTGTCAAGGCTTTCTGTGTTCACCACCACCGGTGCGGGGCTTGCCTGCAAAGGAAGCATTCATTAATACTTGAGCTGAAATGAATCAAGACCCATAACTGTGCACCTTGCTTCTTGTCCCTAACCAACTGAGAATGAAAGAGTGAAATAAACAGTTAACTATTAAAAAAAACAAGAAATAGATCAGATAAAAAAAGCATCACTTACTCTTGGCATGCTGATACAGTATTACTCTGGCATTTGCAAGAGATTAACAGCACAGCCTGTGTCCATACACAGCATAACATACTGCAGAATATGCAATACAGTGGCATAACAAACCAGCGCAGACCTAATCCTTCTGAAAACATGTATCACACGCTTCACTTGCACAATTGCTTTTGAGGTACAAGTGCGCATCAGCGATATAACGTGGAATTCTCTCTGTAATCTCTCTAAGTCAAGAGGACCATCGCTGAGGTGGGTGGAGTGAAAACATGAGATAAAAAAAAGACCTGTGACGTGGGTGCAGGAATGGCAGTGGTCTCGGCTGGGACGGGTGAGATAGGGATCACAGGGATTATGGGAGCGGAGGGAGGAATGACATCTGCCTGCTAAACAATGACAGTGGAGGTCAAAGGTCAGAGCAGATGACACACAGCAGTAATGATTTTTCACAAGTTTTCCTAATTTAATCAGATACAGAACAGAATTAAGAACAGAGAGGGAAGGAATAATAGAGAAGATGAGGTAATGAAAACACAGTAACATAAACAAAATAATCATATGACTGAATTGGTCCATAAATTAAGACTAGACTAAATCCCTTTTATTATTAAAGGACTATACAAACATTCAGTGTAAATGATTATGTAAACGGTGAAAAAAGAAATGAAAGAAAAGTTAATAATGAAAAGACCTTTTAATTAAGCTTTAAAAAAAAAAAATTGTATAATTCTGTCATTATTTACTCACTCTAATATTGCTCCAATCCCGCATGTTTTTTTCTCTTCTCTCAGTGAAATACAAAAGCACAGTTTTGAAGGAAGGTGACTAATGATTACCTTCTTTCATTCTCAAAAAAACAAAAACAAAACACACATACTGTAAAACAGGCCACTATGAATTGTTTTTCAAAACCACTTGAAAAACCTTCATAATTACCCTTTTATGGTCCACAAGCAAAAAATAACAACGTACAGGATTGGAATGACATGATGGTAAGCAAATAATGACAAAGTTTTAATTTTGGGGCAAAACACTCAAAATAACATTTTTTGTATTCAGTAGTTTGAGAAATAGAGTGTTAAAGAGTGTAAATTGTGACAGAATCTCCATCAATGTAAATGTCAGAATGTATGCTATTTTGTGACTTACTTGAAGGACAAACCTTTCTTTAGACTTTAAGAGATAGTTCACCCAAAAATGAAAATTCTGTCACTAATTACCCTCATGTCGTTCCAAACCCATAAGACCTTCTTTCATCTTCGGAACACAAATTAAGGTATTTTTGATGAAATCCCAGAGATTTCTGACCCTGCATAGACAGCAATGCAACTACCACATTCAAGGCCCAGAAAGGTAGTAAGGACATTATTGAAATAGTCCATGTGACATCAGTGGTTCAACCTTAATATTATGAAGCTACGAGAATATTTTTGTGAGCAACAAAACAGAGTTTAGCTGTTGAATGAGGTCATTATTTTTGTTTTCTTTGTGCACAAAAAGTATTCTCGCAGCTTCATAATATTAAGGTTGAACCACTGATGTCACATGGACTATTTCAATAATGTCCTTACTACATTTCTTGGCCTTGAACGTGGTAGTTGCGTTGCTGTCTATGCAGGGTTAGAAAGCTCTCAGATTTCATCAAAAATATCTTTATCTGTATTCCTGAAGATGAACGAAGGTCTTACAGGTGTGGAACGACATGAGGGTGAGTAATTAATGGCAGAATTTTCATTTTTGGGTGAACTATCCCTTTAAGTTATCTATGAACAAAAATGGCCACGGTTTTTCAAGATTAAACAGAGCTAAAAATAAAACTCCAGTCCAGCAATTGACATCCTGTTGTGCAGGTCTGTGAAGAATTAGCTTTTTCCTTTTGAATATGAAATTAGCTGTCAAGATGTCAATCAGTGCTCTGTAAGGTTTAGTGAGTTTGTCATTTTCATTTCTGCAGGTAAAAAATGTGTGTCTGCAAGAGAGACTTCACTCTACATTTAACCTGAACTAACTGCAAAGCTAACCGAAGTGCACTGTGGCTAATTACTATCTGAAAAATAAAAGATAAGATCCACAATAATACTCCATAGTTGTTAATATCCTGAATTCCTTTCACAATAGAATGACACCAATCAATCAAGCTTTACAACTACACAGAACAGACCACAGAGTGACACTTTTCTACAGTTTTGATTTCAGAGAAATGGATCCCCGCTCATGACAAAATACATATTGTGGCCAAAAATTAATAATTTGTTCCCAGGACGTATTCATTTGTAGCCATGTGTTATTAATTTTCACCTCATTTCAGTTAAATTGTGGCCATGTTGTACTAATTCTTTCTCTCTTAGGTCACAATTTAACTAAATTAAAATAAATATATTAATTAAATCAAAAGTAATAAGTAAACAAGCAACAAATTCTTAATTCAAGGCCACAATATATTGTTTTCCCCCCTGCATGTCATGTGCAGGGCTCCGTAAAGAAATGTATTTCCCATTTTTCTTTACAGACATTTAAAAAAAACCTTAATCAATAGTTATAAGCCTTGAACCAAACTAGCGAGCTCTGAAAAGAGTTACAGAAAATGCATTACAGATACTAAACACTCAGTTGGCATTAACAGCTAGCCAGCAATGTACCTAGATAATATTACCTATACCTACCTATAGCCTCTGTTAACTTTTGTCTCAATATTTCCATGGTCTAAGCAACTCTTACGGATCTCAAAATTGTGGCTAATCATTTTAAAATCATGGCTAATCATTAATTCAGAAATTAAATTGTAATAGAGTCTTGCCTACATGATGTGAATGTGCACTGCTGTGGGAGAGGATCTGACGCAAGCACATATCTATGGGAGTTCAGCAGATTCCAGCTCTACAGGAGCAAGAGTGAGTGTTGCCATGCTGTCAGTAAGGAGACATCCGCTGAAACTGGCCCTCTACACAGGCCGTCTGTGTCAGCGTTCCCAAACAAAAGCGATCTGATCCACAGCCACTTGTCCAAGCACCAACCACACAGCCAGAGGAGACGGATATTCAGTTACAACAGTCCAGTTCACTCAGTCAACAACAGACACATCACTGCAAGTACTAATTAGAAAGGGTTTCCATTTCACTAAACCTCATTCTCAGGGTTACGGCAGAGACTTGAGACTGTGTTATGTACTATGGAGCTACATGTGAGTGACAGAAGACATCACCAATTCAACAACAATGTTTTGTCCTGCCTAAATTGACCAGTGTAACTTACATAAGAATCTATATACACTGCGTGCTATTATGGCAGTGGTACAGTAGTTATGGCCTGTGATCTCAGAGTTAAAATTAGAATCAATCATTAGCATTGATCAGATAGACTGGTTTGGAGTTCAGCCTAAAGCTCCCACCAATGGCTCAAATGAACAACAACATAAAACATCCCTCACTTTAATACCACACAATACAGGCACCATTTTAAAATATCATGTACAAAATATTATAATCATGATACTATCCAAATATTCCTTTTCAAGTGATATTAAACGTGTTCACTACTTAGCAAAGTAGTGTCAAAAGTATGACCAAAACATTTCATATTTTTAACACTTCTTAAAAAGTACTATAGTTTGGACTGTAAATTCAATTTTGGTCTCACTTTGTATTAGGTGGCCTTAACTACTACGTACTGGCATCAAAAAATAAGTACAATGCACTTATTGTGTTCATATTGTATTGTAAAACACTTCTGCCGCTACTGAGGTGGGATACAGGTAAGGTTAGGGACAAGTTTGGTATGGGTAGGTTTAAGGGTGGGTTAAGGTGTAAGGGATGGGCTACCAGTGTAATTATATAATTACAGAAATGAATTACAGATGTAATTACATGCAGGCAATTAAAAAAATATAAGTACAATGTAAAAACATGTATGTACAAAATAAGTACATTGTATCAAATGATTAATTTAAATGTAAGTACATAGTAGTTAAGGCCACCTAATATAAAGCAGTACCTGAATTTTTGCATTTTGACAGTCTGTATGAAACAATGAAAAAACATACACACACTACTGTTCAAAAGTTCTGTCAGTGTCGGTAATATTTTTACAATGTTTTTTTAAAGAAGTCTCTTATGCTCACCATGGCTGCATTTATTTAATAAAAATACAACAATGACTAATACTGTGAAATATGTCTTACTATTAACAATAAGTTGAAATCCAGTTAATATTCAGTTAATATCTTTGTGATTTGTTTTCAGGATTCTTTGATGAATAGAAAAGTTCTAAAGCATAGCATGTATGCACTGTATTTGAAATGGAAATCTGTTGTAACATACATTATGATCTAAAAAAAATCTTATTGACCTCCAGAATTTTGAATGGGAGTGTATACATATTTATTTTTTTATGTCTGTCAATTAAGTTTAATACATGACAAATGAAGCTGATTTACATGTATCACTTTCTCCAATATTATATTTGCAAGGCCCTGGCAACCATAGTGACAAAGACCAAATTTTGAGAAATAACCATATACTAATCAAATCAGTGTAATTCAGATGTAACCTTAGCTGAAATCCAAATCCTCAAACCTTAGCTTCAGCTTCACCATCCTTCAACTCTTAATAAGACTCAGTCCAACATACCTTCTCCAGTGAAAACGTGCCCCAAGAATTGGCAAGCCACAAGGCACTGGAGGAAGCTCTGACTTTAGCTGTGCTTTTAGTGGGGCTCTTTTTCACACTGTCCCTCAGGTTGGTGAACTTTCCTCTGCTCTTGGTGGAGGCCGGGAGGGTGCAGGAGCTGTACTGCGGAACCCTGCGGGACTCCAGAGGAGTCTGCTGGAAGTTGAGCAGAGTGGGTTGAGAAAGGTGAGGCAGTGGCGGTGGCGGCTGCTGCTGCTGGTGCAGATGATGGTGGAGATGGTGATGGAATTGCGGTTGTTGCACCAACTGTCTCGGCGTTCGGGTCAGCGTACTGTGCACGTGTCCAACTCTCTGTTGCATTCTGGGATGGTTGCAGTTTGCCACCTCCGTCACCCCAGTCCGACAGTCCACGTAAGTGCCACAACAGTACTCATGGTTGTTGCAATAGGTGGTCATTGTTTTCCAAGCAGAGGGCAGAGCGGCAGGTGAAATGATGGAGAACGCAGCCTGAAGAATGATGCGCTTACTTTGCTGAGCAATCGGGAAGGAGAGAGGACACACTGTGGTTGTAAATCTGGTCCTTTTCCCCTGGCTCCGCTCTTCTGCCAACCTCTCTCACTGTCTATCTCTCTTTCTGCCTCACTCGCTCTCATCCCCCCGCACTTGCTCGCCAATTAATGAGCTCCAATGGGCACTGCACATGACAGCACACAGTCTCTTCTGCAGGCATGAATAATCAATGCTCCATTCTTGATTTCAGCATTGGCGTTCCGATGATCTTTGTGTCGCTCTTCGGACAACGGTGGATTTGCACCCTACGTTTGAGATTCATGAGGCTTTTTGTAGTCTGATTCGCTTTTCAAAGCATTAACACGGGTCACAAAGTGAGGGGTCACAGAGGATAAACGCAATCTCTATTAGATGCTTAGCGTAAGGGCGGGTGAACGGGCCGGCGTGGAGTATCAGAGCATATGATGGTTGAGCACAGCCTTGCTTTGACCTTGTTTTACAACTACTATTCACAACTAATCTCCATTTGTACCTGCACTGTAAGACTGTGTTATTTATTGTGAGCCCTTCAGTGCTGACAGCTGGATGGTGGTCATTCATGAAAGGGTAATCGCTTGAAATCACAGTCAAACCACATGCATACTGTTTCTTATTCTTAACCAGTTTCTTATAGAATATAAAATAAGACTATCATCCTTAATCCTACTATCATTAGTGCAGTGATCGGACATGTAGTTTTCACATATTGTCCAATTAAATAAGCAGACGCTTCAGGGCTTGATGAGTGTGGGGACTACTTCTGCATTAGGATTGGACGGTTGTGAATGTACCGTTTCCTGTTGACTGCACCTTTTAATGTACCCTGTCCTGTTTCTTATGGGGCTGTGGGTGAGAAAGAGGAGAGGAGGAGGAAAAGAGGGAGAGAAAGCAAAGCTTGTGCCTGAGGCTTTTGAAAGTATGCCACCAAAGAATGGACACTAAAAGGAATGTATATATCTTAGTATCTCATGAACTAAAAAACAACAACCAGTGAGTTATAATGTTGAAAACAGTTTCACAAGAGAGCATTAGCTTATATACATGTACAGTCAAAATTGTATTTTAAACCAGGGGTAAATGGAAAGATTTGGACATTGATTTTTTTAAACCTGTAAAAATATTAAAATAATAAATCATGGTTAAATCAAATTTTTAGGGTTTTTAAGGAGAGAAAACAAAGTGATGTGTGTAATGTGTTCAAATT
>JAFVLL020024268.1:49921-84508 GCA_021397915.2 Tor tambroides | reverse complement strand
TTTTGCTTTAGCATGAAGCTGCAGTTTCACAATACATGAATTACACTTACGAGTAACAGCAAAATGCTGCTAATCATTTTTTCTTGCGCTTGAAACGCGATTTACACCTTTACAAAGCTTCTCTTACGCATGCAAATTTAATTTACGCTTACAGTTACGTACACTTTCACAAATCTTACCCTGCGTATGCACATATTTTAGGCATAATTCTACCTTCATAGAAAAGACCTTATAAATAAGCTTTAAAAAAAAGTTTAATTAAAAATGATTATTCTGTCATTATTTACTCACTCTAACATTGCTACAAAACCCGCTTCTTTTTTTCTTTTCTCAGTGAAACACAAAAGCACAGTTTTGAACCACTTGAAAAGCCTTCATAATTCCCCTTGTATGGCCCACAAGCAAAAAAATAACAGCATATGGGTTTGGATTGACATGATGGTGAATAAATAATGACAAAATTTTAATTTTGGGGTGAAACATAAAATAAAAAAATATATATTATATTTAGTAGTTTTAGAAACGTAGGGTTAAAAAGTGTAAATTGTGACATACAATCTCCATCAATGTAAACGTCAGAATGTGTGCTATTTTGTGACTCACTTGAAGGACAAACCTTCCTTTAGACTTAAAGGGATAGTTCACCCAAAATTGAAAATTCTGTCATTAATTACTTACCGTCATGTTGTTCCAAACCCGTAAGATGTTCGTTCATCTTCAGAACACAAATGCAGATATTGTTGATGAAATCTGAGAGCTTTTCTGACTCATAGACAGCACCACAACTACCACATTCAAGGCCCAGAAAGGTAGAAGAAATTGTTGTTTTTAGGAAGAAGTTGATTTTTTTTTGTTTTCTTAGCACACAAAAAGTATTCTCGTAGCTTCATAACATTACGATTGAACCACTGATGTCACATGGACTATTTTAACGATGTCCTTGCTACCTTTCTGAGCCTTGAGCATGGTAGTTCCCTTGCTGTCTATGGAGGGTCAGAAAGCTCTCGGATTTCATCAAAAATATCTTAATTTGTGTTCTGAAGATAAATGAGGGTCTTACAGGTTTGGAACGACATGAGGGTGAGTAATTAATGGCAGAAATTTCATTTTTGAGTGAATTATCCCTTTAAGTTATCTATGAAAATGGCCACAGTGTTTCAAGATTAGACAGAGCTAAAAATAAAACTCCAGTCCAGAAATCGACATCCTGTTGTGCAGGTCTGTGAAGGATTAGCTTTTCCTTTTGAATATGAAATTAGCTGTCAAGATGTCAATCAGAGCTCTGTAAGGTTTAGTGAGTTTGTTTTTTTCATTTTTGCAGGTTATAAATGTGTGTCTGAAAGAGAAACTTCAGACTACATTGCACCTGAACTAACTGCTAAGCAAAACTGAAGTACACGGTGGCTAATTACTATTTGTAAAATAAAAAATACACAATAATAATATCCCAAAGTAGCTATTATCCTGCAATTCCTTTCACAAAAAATGATGCCAAATCAATCAAGCTTTACAATTACACCGAACAGACCACAAGAGCAACACTTTTATACAGTTTTGATTTCAGATAAATGGAGCCCCGCACATGACAAAATACATATTATGGCCACAAATTAAGAATTTGTACCTCATTTCAGTTCAATTGTGGCCATGTTGTATTAATTCTTTCCCTCTTAGGTCACCATTTAACTAAATTAAAACTAATATATTAATCCAATCAAAATGAATAAGTAAACAAGCAACAAATTCTTAATTCCAGGCCACATTATATTGTTTTTCCCCCTCATGTGCAGGTCTCCAGACAGAAATATTTCCCATTCATTTTCTTTACAGAAATCCTTAATCAATAGCTAATTGGAAGCCTTGAAGCAAACCAGTGAGCCAGCTCTGAAAAGAGTTACAGAAAATGCATTACAGATAATAAATAGTAAACCGTTTTATGTTGACATTAACAGATGTTAGCTACTGTAGCATTATCTAGCCTTCGTGAACTTTCAAAACTTTTGTCTCAAGATTTCCATGACCTAAGCAACTCTTACGGATCTCAAAATTGTGGCTAATCATTTCAAAATCATGGCTAATCATTAATTCAGATATTAAACTGTAAGAGAGTAATGCCTACATGATGTGGACTGTGCACTGTTGAGGGAGAGGATCTGACGCAAGCACATATCTATGGGAGTTCAGCAGATTCCAGCTCTACAGGAGAAAGAGTGAGTGTTGCCATGCTGTCAGTGAGGAGACATCCGCTGAAACTGGCCCTCTACACAGGCTGTCTGTGTCAGCATTCCCAAACAAAAGCGATCTGATCCACAGCCGCTTGTCCAAGCACCAACCACAGCCAGAGGAGACGGATATTCAGTTACAACAGTCCAGTTCACTCAGTCAACAACAGACACATCACTGCAACTACTAATTAGAAAGGGTTTCTGTTTCACTAACGCTCACTCTCAGGGTTATGGCAGAGACTTGAGACTGTGGTATGTACTATGGAACTACATTTGAGTGACAGCACAGAGGACATTACCAATTCAACCACAATGTTTTGTCCTGCCTAAATTGACCAGTGTAACTTACATAAGAATCCATATACACTGCGTGCTATTATGGCAGTGGTACAGTAGTCATGGCCTGTGATTTCGGAGTTAAAATTAGAATCAATCATTAGCATTGATCAGATAGACTGGTTTGGAGTTCAGCCTAAAGCTCCCACCAATGTCTCAAATGAATCACAACCCCAAACATTCTTCATTTTAATACCGCACAATACAGTCTCCATTTTAAAATATCATGTATAAAATGTATCAATATTATACTCATGACAATACCACAATATTCCTTTTCAAGTGTATAAAGGATATTAAACATGTTCACTACTTAAAGTAGAGTCAAAAGTACAGCCAAAACATCTTGTATTTTGGCTTCTTAAAAAGTACTACAGTTTTGGACTGTAAATTAAATTTTGGTCCCACTTTGTATTAGGTGGCCGAAACTACTATGTACTTACATAAAAAATGAGTACAGTGTACTTATTGTGTTCATATTGTATTGCAAAACACTTTTTCTGCTACTGAAGTGGGATACAGGTAAAGTTATACTGTATATAATTGATAATATAATTAGAATAATGAATTTCAGATGTAATTACATCCAGGTGTTTTTAAAAATATAAGTACAATGTAAAAACATGTATGAACACAGTAAGTACATTGTATCAAATGATTAATTTAAATGCAAGTACATAGTAGTTACCTAATATAAATTGGGACCTAAATTTTTGAATTTGACAGTCTAGATCAAACAATTAAAACACACACACACACACACACACACACACTACTGTTGAAAAGTTCTGTAAGTGTCGGTAATATTTTTACAATGTTTTTAAAGAAGTCTCTTATGCTCACAATGGCTGCATTTATTTGATAAAAACAGCAATAACTGTAATATTGTGAAATAGTTCTAACATGCTGATTTGGTGCTTAAGAAATATGTCTTTTTATTAACAATATTGAAATACAGTTAATATTCAGTTATTATCTTTGTGATTTGTTTTCAGGATTCTATGATGAATAGAAAAGTTCTAAAGCATAGTACTGGAAATCTGTTGTAACATACATTAAAAAAAAAAATCTTATTGACCCCCAAAATTTTGAATAGAAGTGTATACATATTTATATTTTTATGTCTGTCAGTTAAATTTAATACATGTAACGTGAAGCTGATTTATATTACTGTATATCACTCTCTCCAATATTAGTTTGCAAGGCCCTGGCAACCAAAATGACACTGACCAAATCTTGAGAAACAACAACATAAACATCAAAACAATATAACTGAATTCAGACGTGACCTTAGCTGAAATTCAAATCCTCATATACCTCAGCTTCACCATCTCTCATCTCTTAATAAGACTCAGTCCCACATACCTTCTCCAGTGAAAACGCGCCCCAAGAATTGGCAAGCCACAAGGCACTGGAAGAAGCTCTGACTTTAGCTGTGCTTTTAGTGGGGCTCTTTTTCACACTGTCCCTCAGGTTGGTGAACTTTCCTCTGCTCTTGGTGGAGGCTGGGAGGGTGCAGGAGCTGTACTGCGGAACCCTGCGGGACTCCAGAGGAGTCTGCTGAAAGTTGAGCAGGGTGGGTTGAGAAAAGTGAGGTGGCGGTGGTGGTGGCGGCTGCTGCTGTTGCTGGTGCAGATGATGGTGGAAATGGTGATGGAATTGCGGTTGTTGCACCAACTGTCTCGGCGTTCGGGTCAGCGTACTGTGCACGTGTCCGACTCTCTGTTGCATTCTGGGATGGTTGCAGTTGGCCACCTCCGTCACCCCAGTCCGACAGTCCACGTAAGCGCCACAGCAGTACTCATGTTTGTTGCAATAGGTGGTCATTGTTTTCCAAGAAGAGGGCAGACCGGCAAGTGAAATGATGGAGAACGCAGCCTGAAGAATGATGCACTTACGTTGCTGAGCAATCGGGAAGGAGAGAGAGGACACACCGTGGTTGTAAATCTGGTCCTTTTCCCCTGGCTCCACTCTTCTGCCAACCTCTCTCACTGTCTATCTCTCTTTCTGCCTCACTCGCTCTCATCCCCCCGCACTTGCTCGCCAATTAATGAGCTCCAATGGGCACTGCACATGATAGCACACAGTCTCTTCTGCAGGCATGAATAATCAATGCTCCATTCTTGATTTCAGCATTGGCGTTCGGATGATCTTTGTGTCGCTCTTCGGACAACGGCGGATTTGCACCCTACGTTTGAGATTCATGAGGCTTTTTGTAGTCTGACTCGCTTTTCAAAGCATTAACACGGGTCACAAAGTGAGAGGTCACAGAGGATAAATGCAATCTCTATTAGATGCTTCGTGTAGGGGTGGGCGGGTGAACGGGCCGGTGTGGTGTATCAGAGCATATGATGGTTGAGCGCAGCCTTGCTTTGACCTTGTTTTACAACTACTATTCATAACTAATCTCCATTTGTACCTGCACTGTAAGAGTTTTACACAATCCTGTGCTTCAGTGCTGACAGCTGGATGGTGGTTGCTCATTTAAGCCTATGGGGTTTCGATAGAACTTGCTGTAGGTTATATTTGGTTTATATGACAGGGTAATCACTTAAAATTGCAGTCAAACTATATGCATATTATTTCTTATTCTTCTTAACCAGTTTCTTATAGAATATAAAATAAGACTATCATCTTTAATCAGTCACATAGTCATTAGTGCAGTAATCATACATGTCGTTTTCATGTATTGTTCAATTAAATAAGCAGACGCTTCAGGGCTTGAAGAGTGTGGGGACTACTTCTGCATTAGGATTGGATGGTTGTGAATGTACCGTTTCCTGTTGACTGCACCTTTTAATGTACCCTGTCCTGTTTCTTATGGGGCTGTGGGTGAGAAAGAGAGAAAAGGAGGAGGAGGAAAAGAGGGAGAGAAAGCAAAGCTTGTGCCTGAGGCTTTTGAAAGTGTGCCACCAAAGAATGGACACTAAAAGGAACATATAATGTCTTAGTATCTCATGAACTAAAAAAAACAACAATCAGTGAGTGATAATCATGAGTAACCACATTTTTAGGTTTTTTTTAAAGGAAAGAAAAAGTAATGTATGTTCAAATTTTATAAATATAATTTGTGTGGATGATGCTCATAGCAGAATATATGCTACTTAATATATTGTTTTTTCCACTCACATTATCAATTGTTGCTGATTTTCTTTTTTAAACCATTAATATTAAATGATAATGCTAAATGATTAATAGGAGCACATTACTGGTGTGGAGTTGATGAAGAGGTACTTGAGGCTTTCTAATGGACATAAGAAAATAAAAGGTTGGAAAACCCTTATAAATAAAAAAATAAAACCCTAAAATAAAAAATGATTTAATGTCTGGATAGCGGCCATATTGATTTGTTTCATATGAAATTTACAGACACACCTCCTTGCTGTACAGCAGATGGCTCCACGCACACAAACATGTTCAGGCTGGAGGAAGGCAAAGGCGGCACATACTAACCATCCATATCAATGTGAAAATATTCAGTCTTCAGTGTGGCGCCATATAGTCTGGCATAAGCGTCTTATCTAAAGTCCACTAACGCATAAGACAATTTAAATCAAGTTAAAATTAGAATGGAATGATATTAAAATTCTGAAAAATACCAATTATTATTTTTATGTTATGGCTGATAATCAATAAAGTCTAAACAAGAGAGATCTAAATAAAATAAATTTAGAATAAATAAAAAAAAAAATAAAAAATAAAATTGTAAATCTAAAACAAAAATCATTTTAAGCGCACTTAGGAATCATAATATAATGTGCGGTATTAAAAATGAATATTAATTTTGATATTTGAGATTACATTTAACAGTGTTATGAAATTACTTATAATTTTAAAGATTAACTTTAATAAGCTAAATTTGAAAAAAAAAAAATTAGTTTGCTGCGAGTAAGAGATGCAAGGAGGAGCGTAAAAATTAAAACCCCACCCTCTACTCAATATTCCGTTTCAGTTGGAAATATGTCACCACACTGAAATCCAGTTGGCAGCAACTTCCAGTTCCCGTGGACTTTAAACGCTTGCTTGTGCATTTTTTCGAGTACTAAAATATCTTTATAGAGATTCCTTAACAGACATTCACATCTACAACTGGAGTGAGTGCATTGAAAAGGGCACAGAATCGCATGTCTAAATCAGTAGAGATTGCTGAAATTGGATGTTAATGCCTTGTAGAACACTGAAGCATTGATCTGTAACACACAACAAGCCTGAAGCACATCCTTGAGTTTGAAAACTCAGTTTAACACTAGTAGTGTTCATGTTTAGCCAAAGGCTAGACTTAGGCCAACAGCTTATGTTACAAGCTTGCATTTCACTCTGAACAGACTAATCAATAAAGACCGCTGTTCACCAGGATTGCCAGTGCGATCTTTCACTGACACAGGATCTTGATAGACATCACATTGGCCTGCTTCTGTCTTCTTTGAATCGAATGAACTCATTCACAAACTAGCAGGCACTGAATGCTCATTGAAAACCAAAAGAACTAAGGGAATTTGACTCTTTTCGCATATTTACGGCCAAAAAGCGCAATCTTTAATAGTAAATGGATACATTACAATCAAAAAGTTTCCACTATATGGCACTCAACAGAAACCATTGAGATGCATTCATATCTGAGGTCAATCTTTTTCATAATATGATGTAAAACCACTACAGCAATAAATGCATCTTAACTTAGACACTTTTCTCTGCACTTCAACATCTCTAAACCACAACACAAGACTCTACCAGTAACTCTAATGACTATTTTATTTATCTAGAGTGAAATGCTGTAAAGAGAATAACAACTTGAAGAACCACAACATGCCATAAATGTGATGTGCAATTTTAAAACACATTTTCCTCTCACACTTTGTGGAGCTATCAGAACATTTCTCGGTTTAAAAAATCCTCACCAGTCTGACACAGCAAAACCAGCTCAACCAATGTTCTAAGCTGGGATAGAACTCTCTGTTGAAAGCTGTCACCATTTTTGCAATTCTCCCATTAATGATGAAATGTGTATACTGAAATTCTGTCTTTCATTAATACTGAAAGACAGCATTAACTGTTAATATATTGTCTTCTAAAACATAAATTGAGCTTAAAAGATAAATATCCAGGAAATCTACATTTAAATAGAAAACATTGGGAAGTCAGAAATGATCAAGCAAGGCCACAATAAGAATAAGAATAATTACTTTTATTAAATTAATAATAATAGTAATTTTTCTTATTCTTATTTATATTATTGATATAATGAAAATTTGATAAGATTATTTATTACTAGTAGTAGTAGTAGTAGTAGCAGCAGCAATTATAATAATTTATATAACTAAATTTGAACATTATTATTATTATTATTATTATTATTATTATTATTGTTGTTGTAACTATTAACAATATATTATTAAATAATTTATAAATAAATATTTATACAATGATCAACTTAAAATATATCATACTCATCATCATCATTATATGATCATATTGTTAGTATTAGTATTATTCAATCAATCATCAGTCAAAATTATTAATCCCCTTATACAGTTTTAAATGGTTAATGGCATAGTTCACCCCAAAATGTTTATCTATCATTAATTACTCACCCTCACGTCGTTCCAAACCTGTAAGATCTTCATCTTCGGAACACAAATTAAGAAATTTTTGATGAAATCTGAGAGCTTTCTGAGCCTCCATAGACAGCAACACAACTGAAACGTTCAAGTCCCAGAAAGGTAGTAAGGACATTGTTAAATTAGTCCATGTGGCATCAGTGGCTCAACCGTAAGTTTATGAAGCTACGAGAACACTTTTTGTGCACAAAGAAATGTCAGTCTTCGAAGTGTGCTCTGGAGAGTACCACTACGCATGTGTGTGGTGTTGCTGACACAGGAGCCGGCGTTCTAATGCTGAACCCAGATGCACTGTGGTTTGTTTACAAGCAGAGGAACACACGCATGCTTCATGGTACTGTCATGAATGACACGGAAGAGAAGTCATTATTTTTGTTTTCTTTGCACACAAAAAGTGTAGCTTCACAACATTGCGGTTGAACCACTGACGTCACATGGACTATTTTAATGATGTCTTTACTACCTTTCTGGGCCTTAAAAGTGTCAGTTGCATTGCTGTCTATGCAGGGTCAGAAAGCTCTCGGACTTCACCAAAAATATCTAAGTGTGTGTTCCAAAGATAAACGAAGATCTTATGGGTTCAGAACGACATGAGGGTGAGTAATTAATGACAGAATTTTCATTTTGGGGTGAACTATACCTTTAAAGCTTGAACAGCTTTAAAAAAGGTTCAACCTTCTTAAATAGCTTTAAAACGTATCCACTTTTTTTTTATAATAAGGATAGTTAACTCCTTTTCCTAAAGGCTGAACGTTTCATGGTGAGTTGCTTGTAGCTTAGAAAGCTACATTTTTAAACCAGTTTCCACTGGATTCTATGCGAATGCTGGCAGCCCTGCGCTTATAAGAGCCAGTAACCACAGAGTCACTATTACACACTTGTACAGCACACTTAACACCAATCCGGTCAAGAGGTGCTGCCACTGCAAACGATCTACAACACATTGTTTGGATTAAAGCACCAGCTTAATGACAAATTATCAATTAATGAGCACTCAAATCACTTTGCCCTCTGCAAAACCACCTCTAATGCGTCCTCCCGTACAAACCGCAGCCAGAGGACGTCGAAACAGGATCTGTATCGTCTTAAACGGTGAAGCAAAATGTTCATTTGTGTTGCCATGATTCATTGTGGAGAATGTCTCCTACACACACACAGCCCACAGATCTCTCTCCTCCACCTCCCCCGGCCAGCACGCACAGGAACGCTGCATCTCCTCAGCCTGAGAAACACTCGGCTCCCTCAAGAAGAAGAAATTTTAATCTACTACAACCTTGCTGAAGCCATAAATTACGCCAGGAAGGAGGATCTCTCTTTTGTCTAAGCTTATCTAATAGGGTTAACGGGCAGGGTCACGGAGGGTGATTGGGTGGCTATTACGATGGTGATTGATGAAGCGACAACCACCTCATCTGCTGTTTACCCAAGAGCAAGAGTTCCACCTGCACATCGTCCCTGATGAAAGAGACGCCGTCATACAAAGCTCTATGTTCAACAGATATGAGAAATAAATAAACAAGTGCTGCCACATGATGAAATGTCCTTGCTTGACGATCACTATGGCAACACCATGGCAACAGCTGAAGCTGCAGTGAGACCTGCGAGGCTATGCACGCTCTCAGGAAGACTGCAGCTCCACCGATCTTAAACTGCTTGAATTAACAAGTCATTTTGCAGCCCATGCTGGGATTTTTGGTTTTAGATTATGAATCCTTTTCTCACAATATTGCATTGAAACTTTAGTATTTGTATGTTTTCATTCATATTACTTCATACAGTTCAGTTAATGAGAATGCAACTATGATATTTGTGATGCATCTAAATGCATATCGCATTTGTAGCCGAGTTCCCATAATTGGCTACATAAATGACAATGCAACTACATCAATTCATTTCCTTTCTAATTTCACCTGTGCCACAGCCGCATATTAAGGGACGGTGATAAATGAATGGGGGGGCTTAGCTGTGCTCGAGATCTTGGTGGGTGGATGATGGAAGCCTGGCACATCATTGCAGCGATGCCTTTACCAGAAATAGATCAACAGAAACTGGTAGAACATGGATATATATTATACAGATGTGCCACATAGACACATATTGTATATATACACATACAGTACATATTGTACACACTAAAAATATGCGATTTAAAGTACTATTTATAATATAATTAAATAGTTTAAAATGCATTAAAAAAATGCAAAAGTGGACACAGATTTGAAATGGCATTGTACATATATACAGCATGTAATACCCTTTACACCAGATATAAAAAGGCCAGAGTCAGTGGCATTATTGTGTCACACTTTCTTTTTTCATTGGCTGCATCAAAAATTATCCATATTTTAATGAAATGATAATTAATTAGGCAGCCCAGAAGTGGAAGCACTGGAACTAAAACACATGACCTGTAGGAAATACTATTGTCTTCTTCAGATGCCATTCTCCTCCTGTCTCTCTAGGATTTTTGTGGAAAAAGTGATAAACTGCTTTGCATTTTTCTCCAGTTAAATCATTTCCCTCCTTCGGCATAAAATGAGTTTCATGCTCATAAATTGCTTTTGATTCAAACCACAGATCTGCATGTATTTCGCTTTCTCATTAAGTCGATCCATGATTTCAAACGGTCTATAAATCTAACAGCCAGTGGCTTCAGATTACCTAGGACTCTTTGCAATAATTTTCCTTCGTTTAAGCTCGACAAAGCCAAAAAAAATTATGCTACACCGCATGTGCCATTTGATACATTCAGCTGTGAAACATAAATATGGTTAACATTGATTGAAGATGCCATATATCATGCAAATAGCAAGTTACATTTTTTTTACACCAAGGTGGATTAACACGTCTAGCTTTCCAGACAGACATAACATAATTTAGGACCATGAACGTGTCCATCTCTGCAAGGTGAAGCAAATAAAAACTGATTACAATATGCTAATAGCATAGACAATATCATATGGATCACTAGTTGCAAACTTTCAGCTAGATCTGTGAGACTATTTCATCCATGGAACACAAATGGTGAATTTTTGAACAATATCTTGACGACTCTAAGTAAGACATAAGTAAATCAAAGTGAATGAGGACTGGGGCAGTCAATGAAAAAAGGCACCCTAATATTATAATAAAATTGGTGAACATGACTGATTCAATGATCTGGTCACAGCAGTTAAGAGCTCAATGGAGGGGAAGATTATCAATCAATAATGACTTTAATTTTGGTCTGTTTATCAGAAAATCCTATCATATGGCTCCAGAAGACTTGGAAGTTGGAATATAGCACAGTTTTGCATCCTTTTTGAAGTTTGAACCTCCTGTCCCCATTAACAAACATCAACAGGGGCGACCATTACATTACTCAAAATGACCACCAAAAACCACAGAAGGGTTTGGAAAGACAATAGTTTGGAGAGCTGCAGTAGTACATTCCTAAAAAGCTTTCAGTGCTCATAATGCCTGTCCAACTCAGCAATGATCTAGTGAGTTGCATTGGGTTGCATCACAAACCCATGGTCTTACCTATGCATATATTGCTTTGCTCTTATCTCACTTCATATCCAATCTTTGCAGTGTACCAGACTCAGTACAGCAAGAATTAATTGCACTTAGATTGAAATGATTATATTTGATTGTCTGCAGATGATCCAACTAAAACTATACAGAATCATACTTCACAGTACTCTTCACGGATGGTTTCTAACTGTTACCCAATACATAAATCCCAAATCTTCAGCTGAAAGTTTAAAGCGTTCCCAATATTTCCAGACTCTACTTTCATTATATCCCAATAAAAGGTACACTTGGCAAGAATTGCTGGTTTGGCCTTTTGAAAACATTCATGAAAAAAAGATGAAGTTATCACAGTGTGGTAGAGTCAATGGCAAGAATAAAAGGACTGACTGTAAAGCCCTTTGTTGCAGCCCTACTTGTCCTGCTTTCATTCCAGGGCATGACACCCCCCCCCCCCCGACACAATGAGCAACCGTTTGTCCTTGGGATCAGAACCAGCCTGCCTGATGGACTGCTTTTTTTGGTCTACTCCCTCAGGTCACTTATGGCCAGGAAGAAGATGCAGAACCGCTTTGACTTAACTGCTTCATATGATTAGATTCAAGAGGACTATCATTCACCAACTGAGTGCTTTCCTCTACCTATGGGAAGCAGATACTCCAACTGTCCAGTATGATTATGTTTTGTAACTCTCAATTAAATGGGCCTTTACTGAATAGCTCCGCCGATTCCATCACGAGAAGCAAATATAATTCACTGAACACATAAGTAGATTTTAGCTGCACTTTCTTACAAACAAAGTGAGTATTCAGTCAACTGGGCGAGCCATTTTTCTGCTCATAACAGTGTTAATAATAGGTGACATGTCACACCATGTGACAAGTTATTACCATTGCAAACATGAAAGGACAAACTAAGTAAATAAATGCCAGTCATTGAGATGCATTGATAGATGTACAGTAGATGTGTCACTCCAGACATGCAAAAAATGTTATTGTCTTTGCAAACAGTGAAAGGACAAACTAACCAAATAAACTGCACATTTAATTCTGCAAGGATTAGGAGGTGCTAAAAGATGTAGATCTCACACTCCAGCCAGGAACCCCAACAAAACCAAACCCTAAATGGCTAAAGCATGCATTTTTGAGAGTTCAACTTGTTTACAGTGAGATTTCCCCACACTTGGCTCAAGTACATGTGTATCCCATGCAGCAGGTGTGTTGTGGCAAGAGTTACCTGGCTCGCTCCTGCTGTGATGCAGTCACTGAAAGCACCGCGTCGCGTGAAGAAGGCCAGCAGCTGCTGCCAGCGAGAGGAAGATGAAGGCAGTTCCTCACTGGAGCTCCGCTTGGACCACTGCCTCTGTTTGGACCCTGGGGCGGCATGTCCGGATGCGGTGTTGGCCCGACCGCCTCGCGGGTACAGCGTGTTGTTCCCGAAGATGTAGTTCATCACAGCCCTTGGGGCCAGGACAGAGCCGCAACAGCTGTCAAGCGCCGAGGCAGTTCGGAAAGTGGAAGCGTGGCAGAAGAGGGAGGGTGCACCTGGATAAGGTTACAGCATCCTCTCACGGATCCGACGGTGGAATAATGCAAGTGTGAAGTCGGAGCCGTCAGCTCAAAATCCATTCGTCGTCCAACTCACAACCTTCCTGTATATATATATATATATATATATATATGATATATATAGATATATAGATATATATATATATAGATAGAGATATATATATATATAAATAAACACCAATAAACGCCACTTTCAAAAAAATGCTGATATCCCTGCATTATTCTCCACATATAGCGCGATCTGAACCCTTTTGTCACATTTTACTGCAAAAGCTGACAAGCACCCTTGTTGTTTTTGAACAGAAGCCGATAAATCCATTTTAGCGAATCAGCGTGCTGTATTCAGGTCAGATGACAAGGCTGCTTTCACTTTGAAAAGACGCGCTTGCTGAGAGGAGTTTCGTCAAAGCTGACTAAAAGTGATCGAGGATGGATAATTTCGACAAACTTTATGAACCTGTGATATCTTCTTCAGGGCGTAAAAGGACAATAAAAGCTGAAACGTTTTCACGGAGCCAAAATAAGCGTGTTACAATGGTGAGGGGAAAGCTCTGTGTATTGCGTGTAATCACATCCATACAGTTTATAATCACAACAACAACAACGTTTGTCAGGCATCTACATTGTCATCCGAGGAGATTACAAAGATTAAGCGAGTGTTTTTTTAAACTCTAAAAGTTATCTGCTTTTGCCAAAAAACGACTGTTGGAGTTACCTGCTTTTGCTATAAAACAAACTTTTAATATGTAAAAAAAATAACTTTAATTTTGTAACTTACCTGTATTTGTTTAAGCTATTATTACTTAATCAAAACAACCCAACTGCAGTTTGATTGATAATATTTGGAATGCACAATAAAAAAAAATAAAAAAAAACGTGATTTCTGAAAAAAAAAAAAAAATTAAAATGGAGTTATCGGTTTTTGCAAATGAACTCTTCATATATACACACACATACACACACGTTTTACAGTTCTGTTTGAAAGTCTACACAACCCAACGACAACACATTGCATTGGAACAGATCACTGCCTTGAGACAATGCCCCAAGACATGCTTTCCAGCATTCTCATTTAAATTTGACCTTCTAAATGTTGAAGTGTATCAATAATTCATCAGCAATTAAATAAAAACACTGTGCATTTATTTTTCATGATTGTTGCTGTGGACCCCTCACCATGGCTTACCGACTTAACGGACACCTACAAAATCCAGACCCCCAACATCACGGCAGCTCAAGACTCCACTCGTACAGTGACTCGACAAGACATTGAGCTTTATAGTGCCGTATATTCGTAACAATGATACTAGATTTCTCTCTGATCCAATCAAGCGTCCTAAATCAACCACTGGACAATAGTGTAAGTTTAAAACTTTATCCAAACCTAATTGTAACACTGATCACTCTAGACATGTAGTTCTACTGGTGGGTCAACACCCTAAATTGGGCCACAGGAGTGAAGAGAAAAACAATGCGAAATGGAAATAATAAAATGCAGATAACCATGTAACACACTAGCTGCCTACCCTAGTACATAGCTATGAGGATAATAAAATGGATAAGCTAATCAATATTTAAAGGGGGGAAAGATGCTTCCTTGTTGTTGACATCAATGTGTGCATCCAATCAAAGTCTATTTTAGTATTTTAGAGCAAATTCATCCATTCAGCTTGGTAGAAGTAAACAAATGGACACTCTCTCATTCTCAAAAAGAATTAATAAACATACAACAACTACAAACCAAGATCATGTTAAATCCAATTTAATAATAAATAAACATGGTTTCTCCTAACCATAATTTTAATTATTGACCGCCGAGAGCATAAAACCATAAAAAAGTTGTATGTAATTGTTCACAAATTGTTAAATTGTTTATGCAGTTAATGGTAATCTTTATGAAATTAGTATTATTGACTTAAAATGTAATAATATTATTAATAAAAACTTGTTTATGCAATGCTTTAGAACTAGCTTAGGAGTTGTTTTCTTTTTTCACTTTGTTAAATTATTTTAGTACTGATTGAATCATCTGATGTAAAATCTGCCCTGAAGCAAAACTGCTCTAGGCTTTATTGCACTGCTGATGAAGCAAAGTGCTGTAGAAAGGCAAAGCATATTTTAAAAAAAAGACAGGCTCTTTGTCACATTGATAGACAGAGGATTGATACTGCACTTCTGTGACTGCCAGAGCAGAACGTCAATGTTCCAACACAACATGTTCAGTTCAGCCTATGACATGTAAGAGAGCGGCGTGATCATTTAATTACTGTACAGCTCATATATTTCCCTACAGAGCTAAAGACAGCAAGGCAAGCGGTAATGTGGGTTCTGCAGACTGTATTATGCCACATAAGAGTACAGAATAGGAAAAATGAAACCACTGCAAATGCATAAACATCAGTGTGTCAGAGGTGCATCATGAATGTCAACAGTTATTCTGTTGCCACTATCTTCCTCTTTTGTTCATGTGTAGTTTAGATTATTGTTATTAATAATAGCAAAATGAAGGTGCTGTTTGTCTGTGCAAAAATCAATGCAATATCGGAGCATGCTGGGATGTTGCTAGTTACTAAGTTGCTTGTGGTTGGTACGTTGCTTGAAGGTTCAAGTCAATGGAGCTCACACACAAATCTATATGATATTATAGCCCTAGATAATTTAAATTTAATTGTCCACCTGCCGAATGTAATTTAAGTGCAGAATATTAATGATTATAAATTAATATTAATTCGTTCCTATTATAAAACAATCATGCCTTAGCAAACACCATTCATTAAAAAACATTTATGACATTGGTGAGGCATACAACACTGAGGTCCACTAGAGATTTTTTTTTTTTTTTTTTTTTTATATAAAAAGTAACCCAAAATTTATTCAGACTTTATTATCAGCATAACAACTAAAGTGAAAAGCTGAATTGAAAAATGTGTTTGAAATGTTCCTCTTTTGCATTGACAGCAGCACTTGACTTCCAAAAAAATAAATAATAATAAAAAAATAAATAAAGTAAACCTGATAATAATACTCCTTTTGCTATAACATTACTTTGTATTAAATGTTTTGAAATTTAAATCATTATTTATTTCCAGGTTTAAAATTACAATTGGATTCCCAGATTTTCAGTCTTGAATTTTGGACTCCACTTGATATTATATTAATACAATTGCATAAATTAAATTAAAATATAAATTAAGTTGAAATATAAATTAAATTACATTAAATTTAAATGAAAAATGAAATGAAATCTTGGGCATGATTCCTTACACTGCTTTTGTTGTGTCACAAAATAGAACCTGTTTTGTCCTACTTGAATACACACTCACAAATAAAATATGCTCGCTCTCACAAGCGGACATGTTTGTTGAAATACTTCGACTCATTTTAAAGGGGCCTCTCCATTCTAATAAGCAGCTGTCTCTTTTATTTACCACCTCACAGTCTCTGAGCCGTTCCCTCTTCTTTTCCCCAACCACCAGCATTATGGGCAATCAATCGATAGCACAATACAAGGACAAAAGCCTTCGGAGCATCTCCTGCCTCTTCTTCAGGGCTCTCCGTCTCAAGGCCAAATGAATTTCGGCAGTAAACACGCAAAGAGATGAGCAGTTATTTGAGAGATGGAGTGTCGAACACTTGGGGTGACAATAAAAATGGCATGTGGTGCTACTCTACATGTGAACGTGCATAACTTCTGTTGGCAGACACCGCATGATTGTTCCATTATCATCTTTGCAGTAAATTTTCCTTTCATGCTCACAGACACACATTTACATAAAAGGTATAAAAATGGAGAACCACTGAGAGACTTTTAAAATGCAGCATATCTAATGATAAGAAATACACATGGGGATTTACAGGAGGGAAAAAACATGTAATGAGCTTTAGTTATTCATCTATTCATACTGCTTCTAACACAAATGATTCATGTATAAAGTTTTGTAAATTTTTTAAAATTATTTTAACATTTATTTTTAATCAATATTGCGATGATTGAATTTACACACAGAATTTGATAGCTTGCTTAGTTCATGAAAACTTTTTCAGACTAACAACGTACTACAACAGTTGTTGTAGTCCATTTTACTACAACTGAATAATTTACCCAATGATGAAAACACTCTTCATTTACTCAAACAAATATTACTTTATATTTCTTCTGTGAAATAAATATAGTGTAGGAAGAAGAATGTCAGTCTAGCTCTCAAATAATGCTAATCTCCAAAACAAACAAATAAATAAAACACACACAAACAAGCATAATAAAAGTATCTTAAAAAGTCATATGAACAACTTTTAAAGTTAATTTCACTGTGAATTTTTTTGTCATTTTGGAGCTTGACATTATAAATAAACATCTTTTCATGTAAATAAAACAGCGGCACTGACACTCATCCTTTTGCTTTCTATGAAAAATATTGGGTTAAAAACAGCATAATTAAATTATGACATAATTTTGGGTAAACTGTCACTAAGAAGTGACAATAGCAGATCCAATTTTTATCATGCTAAAAGACTAAAGAATGACTATCACAACATGAATAAGCCTTGCTTGTTCATTTAGTCTCACAAAAGCAACCTACGATATTTGTAAGGTAAAATAATCAGCCATTTGTAAAAACTTTTCACTACCACCAAAAACAAAACAAAACAAAACAAGGTAAATTAATCAGTCATTTGTAAAAACTTTTCACTACCACCACCAAAAAAAAACAAAAAAAAAAAACACATTTAAAAAAATACTATAAAAGTAATAGAAATTAATAATACTAATAAATACACTTTAACGTTTTTATATTATCTTGCAAAACTGTTGAATTCCCCTGAGAAACTTCATGTTCGCCCAAGAAACTTTTACATTCGCCCGAAAAACTTTTGTGATGGAAATAATATGAGGTCGGAGGAATAACTACATTTCAGTGCTTTTGTGAGCAAATGCAAAGTTTCTCAGAAGAATGCAATATTTTTGCAAGAGAACGCAAACGCTTTCAGAGCGAACACAATAGTTTCTAGGGGGAATGCAATACAAATTTTTTGCAAGTGAATGCAATAGTTTTGTGAGAGAACACAAATGTTTTGCTTACGAATGCAACATTTTTTGTGAGCTAACACAAATTTCGCTCACAAAACGTAAAAATTTTGCAAGAAAATGCAAAAACAGTAAATATATGTTTTTCCTCCCATCTAATGTTTTTTCCCCATCACCATGTTTCCTTAAGGACTTTGTTAAAACTAACCAAAAAACTACAACAAAAAAACTTTTCACAACAAACAAGACATACAGTTTGCTGCAGTTACTTTCTGAAAACTGTGCAGTCCAAATCTGTGTATACTTCAGAATGAAAACGCAAAGCAAACGCTGCTTCTACCAAAATCTAAAATATAAACTTGCATCTATAAAACCAAGTCTGTGTAGCTCTGCATTTAAAAAGAAAAGATGTTACTGTGGAGGCAATATTTTCCCCCTCGTCTGTCCTGTGATTTACATGCACAGCTCAAAGTCATTCTGTCTGGAGCAAACACACTCTGCGGACATGCATTTCACAACCCTGTTTCACGTATATAATTACACTAACTATTACCCACCAGCAACTGCAGCTGCAATCTCTTGGTCCTCCTAATGCTTCTGATCAGACGTCGTCCCATCTTTTTGGCATACCAAATAGAGGCCAGCATGTCACTTACGAGTCCTGAGGTGAAACCCGGCACAGCGTGGCAATCCAGGGTTTGACAGACCGCCGGATACAGCAAAGTACTCCTCGGCTCTGATCCGAACTCCCCACCCACCCCCAGAAGCTGCGTCAAGGTGATCCCATGATGCAGTGCACGCAGGACAGGATTATGATAAAGGGGGCTAGAGAGCTGAACACGTGGACATGCATGCTGGCCGTAAGGGGACGGCTGGTGCTACGGGACTCTAAACTGTGCTCTGTTAGATTCCCCAAGAATGACACAGCTCATTTTTCAGTAAAACTGTCTCTCTCTTCTCCCCTCCTCCCCTGCGTTCCTCCTCTTTGCTCTTAGCTAGACTAACGGAGGCTTTCAGACGGGCAGGGAGAACGTCGTTCAGAGCAGAGCGATGACTGGAACACAACGCGGTACAAAGCTGAGACAGCAACGTGGCTGGAAAACCAAGAGCATCAGAGACAGACAGAGAGGCATAACTCTGTGTCGTGTTATTACTCAGGTAGCCAAATCTTGTCAAAAGTTACACACAAGGAGGTAAGCTATAGGTTAGGATTTCCGTTCTTAACAGGTTGCTCAGCTAAAGCAGGACCTAAGTTTATGTCGACATCTTTGCTTACTGGGCCACACTTTTCAAGCCAATCACTAGAGCTGTAAATGTCATGTGACTAAACACTCTGAAGATGTAGGAAAATGACATTGCTAATTGGCTGATCACAGTTCCAAAACTTTCACCAGTGACTATCCTGAGATGATGCCAAAGGCAGCAGACAGGGAAAAGTGAATCAATCAATCAAATCAATCAATCAATCCAAATCAAATCAATCAATCACAAGGGAAAACAAAAAATTTGATTTTTTTAAAGAAATAAATACTTAAATTCAGCAGTGAGAGTAAAGACATGTATAATTCTACAAAATTGTTAAATTTAAAATAAAAACTTTCTATTCACAAAAGAGACTGTTTTCAACATTGCTAATAATAAGAAACTGAATAATAAAAATATATTACTAATGCAACAAAGTCAATACATTCGAATGATTTTTAATGAATCAAAGTAATGGCTGATGAAAAATTAGCTCTGCTATCACAGATATAAATTACATCTTACAGAAAACTGTTCTTTTAAATTGTATTATTTCACAATATTCTAATTATATTTCACAAACTTAACTAACCCAAACTTTTGTCCCATGTCTGTTACTTCATGCCATGTCACGACAGACATTTAGTTCACTACAGAACGCTTTCGGAGAAGTGTAAAGATGCTAATGTATGGGTTCTGCTAATAGATATATTGGTCCACCAGTTGATATCCTCTCTTTAGGCCCAAAATATCCACTGAAGAGTTGGCAACATAAGCAAGGAAGTAATGACATTTACTGTAAATGCTCCAAATATTCACTGCAGCTTCAATGAGCTCACCTCTTCCAACTCGGAGGCAAAATGCCAAATCTCTGATAAGACTACAATGACATGGCCAAAAGAGGTTAATCAGACACTTTAGCTATTTCTAAAATGGTAAACAAAAAGTGCCACATAATTTAGGTATAAAAAAGTGATCCGCGATAAATGTGGGGGTGTTAATCTTAATACAGTCTGTGTGTAAAAAAAAAAGGACCACCAAAAAATAAAAAGTTGTGTCATCATTTACTTGCCCTCTTTCTTTCTTCTTTGAAACACTACAGGAAATAGTCACACTTTATTTTAAGGTCCAGTTCTCACCATTAACTAACTACTGTAACAGCGACTTTTGCCTCAAACTCCTAACTACTGTTTATTAATAGTTAGTAAGGTAGTTGTTAAGTTTAGGTATTGGGTAGGATTAAGAATGTAGAATATGGTCATGTAGAATATGTGCTTTATGAGTACTAATAAACAGCCAGTATGCTAATATGCATGGTAATAAGCAAATAGTTCATAGTGAGAACTGGTCCCAATACTACAGTACTAAATTCTATAGTGTTACCCAGAAACAGAACATGCTTTGAAGAATGTTGGTAACCCAACAGTTTTGGTTACCATTGATATGGGACGACCATACGGGGGGAAAAAAACAAACAAACAAACAAAAAAAAAAACAGTAAGATTTGTTTAAAGAAATAAATATTTTATTTTAGCAAGGATTCATTAAATTGATAAAAAAACACTAATACATTTCTCAAAATATCTTCTGTTATGTTCAACAAAAAGAATTTCACACAGGTTTGGAACAATATGAGTAAATGCTGACACAATTTTCATTTTTGGGTGAACTTGGGTGAAGTTGCAATTGCAATATTATCTTTTTAAGCGAGTCACTAAAATCCACAAGGCTCTATATAATCCCTATATAGTTATTCTATATCATCTTTTGTCCGAAAGGAACATTTACTGAAACGAAATTGCAAAAAAAAAAAAAATCAGCTTGAACATTAAGAACCAAGACAAAACCAGCCTCACTTTAACATCAATGATGCATATTCAGTTTTCAGCAAATAACATTATACATTAAGTGAACCTTGGCAAAAGAAGTAAACCACTATTTAAAAAAAAAAAAAAAAGATGACAAAGAAAATCAAGTGGAGTCTGAGCTTATTGGCAGCCGTGCAGCCATTTGGTCTCCTTGTCAACAGTTGTTATGCATCACTTTATTTGGTAACACATGGGATTTGAAGTCTTCACGCTCACGGCACACTTAGTGCCCCACCACAGATCCACATGTCCCCACAGAGGCTACAGGATAAAAAAATTACTGATTGTACCTGAGTCAGAAAAGCACTGCCTTATTTGAATTCAAGGCAGAGTGAGGCAGCTCCCATTACGTTATACGGCTGGACAAAACTAATGCACTTACTGCCCTGCAGCTCCAGCCACATTACTGCATTACTCTCCATTGCCGATGACAAGCACTAAAGACATGAACACAATACAAAGATGGGAAATCTCCGGACCAAAGAATATGAAAAGATTAGGTCAGCCAAAAATAAAAACTCAACCTCATGTCTTGCCAAAAAACCCTTATGCTCGTATAACTTTTTCAATAGAACACAAAAGGAGAAATGTTTTATATATCTTTCTGCAGTCTTTGCCATACAATAACAGTGTCAGTGAAGTGAGAAAAAAAATGCCCTACTGGGTGGGCTATCTTTTAAAAACTAAATTAAATAATAAACAGAATACCAACAATTGCCTCATTTATGATCATGTGACACTGAAGACTGGAATAACAGCTGCTGAAAATTCAGCTTTGACATTACACAAATAAATTAAATTTTAAAACATAAAAATAGAAACAGTAATTTATATTATTAACAATATTTGACAATATCAGTGTTTTACTGTATTTTTGATAAAGTAAATGTAGTCTTGGTGAGAATAAAACAAATAAAAAGTGAAAACAGCTGAAAATTTGAACTGAAAAAGCCTTCTAAACAAATGGTAGGCTAAACGTACAAGACATTCTAATGCTTCTAAATACTCCTTAAAACTGTTCTGAGTCAAGACCTCATATGACTTTCAGGAGAATAATAGTAATTTATTATTCTTCATGTGTAAAGTCATGGAAAGCCTAATACAAAGACTGGCAGCCAAATGCGAATTAAAAAAAAATATACTTAATTCAGTTCTGTTCTAGCTAAATGTTGCGACAAATGTCATAGTATGACATAACTTCAATATTAGATAAAGTAGATGAGGTTTAAACAGGCCTGCACCATCTGTCTGTGTAAAAGTCTGCATGCCTGTTAATATAAGGACGAGGCATCGTCCTGTTTCACAACCTCCCCCAGAAAATTGTTGTTGCCACAAACCTTATAAACACCAAATGCCCACTTTAAAAAGGCGGTCTGACATTCTGTTCAGTGAACAAGAAACAACTCTCTGAATGCGTCAACAGAGAAAGGGAAGAGTCACACATCACTTCTTGAAAATACAACAAACACATATACACAGAAGAAAATCTAGCAAAGCTTTCTACAAAAAACCAAACAGCATACCTGAACAGCTTCATGGAGGCTTCTATAAGAAAAACAAAGACTTGAAATCTAACTTGAACTCATACAAAAAGATATTTCATTAAATGGCAACCATCTCTCTTAAACTTCCGGTCATATTTGGACTCACAAGGCTGGTTTGACCATTTTGCCCTAAAGAGACCAAATGCTTTGACCTACTGAAGAACATGGTTTGTTAGAGTAGCTATGCAACAAGTCAGACAAATTAAGCATGAATGATTTAATCCTCCTTGACCCAGAAACTGGCACAAGCCCAGTTTATTGGAAAGCCTTACCTTTTCAAGAACGGCAAGAACAAACAGATAAGGTCATTTCTTAACAAATACCATAAAGGGTCATCTTGGCAACAAACATTTCACAATGACATAAAACTGAAACAGTGTTCAGCTACAAAATTGTTTGCACCTGAACTTGTAGTTGTCCCAAAGGTGTTGTTACTAATGACTTTTGTAAAAACACTTAAAATGTATTTCCAAAAATATATAAATAAAATGTAAAAAACAAGCTTACACAGTTTAAGAAATGTAAGATTTTATAGGAAAAGAATCATTACAAGGTACTTAACACAGCAAATCTGAACACCAAATATTCAAGTCAATGTGAACTGGTGTTCACAACACATCTTACTTTTTTTATTTTTTTTTTAGTGAAATAGTATTTTTACTGAAAAGCTGGTGCCTGTTGCACAACAGAATCGAACGGAAGTCTGCTAAAATAACACCTTAAAGGGACTGTTCACCTAAAAATGAAAATCCTGTCATCATTTACTCACCCTCAAGTTGTTCCAAACCCGTACGAGTTTCTTTCTTCTGTTGAACACAAAATATTTTGAAGATTTTTTTTGGGGGACACACACACACACACACATACATACATATATATATATATATATATATATATATATATACACGCACATATACATATGTATGCATGTATGTATGTATGCATGCATGTATATATATATATATATTTATTTTTATTTATTTATTTATTGGAAAAATGCTGGTAGCCAAACAGTTGGTGATAGACATACACTTCCATAATATTTTTCTTTCATATTATGGAAGTCAATGGCTGCCAACAACTCTTTATCAACATTCTTCAAGATATCTTTTTTTTTGTGCTCAACAGAAGAAACTCACACAGATTTTGAAAAACTTGAGGTTGAGTAACTGTTCCTTTAATAACTATTGGTTAACACAATCCAACTGATGTCAGAAAATATAAAATATTTAAATAGGAAATATAAAATACATAATCCAAACTGCAAATTATCCAACAGAAATACATGCATGCCACCTAACACTGTGACATCTCTGCCACCTGGTGCTTACAAAGCAAACTGCAACACAGATTTCTCTAAATTATAATCTTGTGCCATCTGTTTTATCATTGGTGAATCATAATGAAAAACATGTGAATAAAAACCATAGAATCGCGCTGGGTTACCTGCATCAGTGTGTCACTTTGCGAGTATAGTGTAGCAAAGGCGGGGGCTGGGACCTCCTCACCTCCTAATGTAGACGGCCCATCAAAAACGCACTCCAGAGACTCTACCTGAGGAGGGGCACGCAACTCAGGTGATAAATATGAGTAGCAAACACACTCTGACAGAAACACACACAAATATATCAAACAATGTGCCCACAAGCAGCTTTAAAATGAGAGTGTGTGAAAGCATCGTGCCCTTCACGGAAACCCATGCAGCTACGACATACAAAACACAACGACTTCACTAAGCAACAAACAGTTGGCAAACGCAAAAACGAGCGAGAAACAGGTGATGTGAGGTGAGTTCAGTCTAATGACTGAACACTAATCATCCATAATGTCATAATGATGATCGGTCATACTGCAGCACACATACAAAGCACTCTTTTCTAAAACCATGGATCATCATGATGAACTGCAGACACTCATAAAAAGCACACACTTGAAGTTGTGTGGCAGAAGACAGAAGAAATTGATGGCATTTCCATAGCATGGAGTCATTCTGAGAATGCTTGGAAAGATGGGTCACAGTGTGATCACATGTGTCAGCTGTGTATCTTAAAGCATGAAATAGGTGTTCCCTATAGTAAATGCTTGATATTAATCAGTGAAAATAACTGGCATCTTGGACAGCTAAAGGTAAAATGATGTAAATCCTATATGTATTTGGATTCATCAGAATAATTACTCATAAGCAGGTCTACATAGAATTGCACCCACTCAACTCCACAGAAAGTTCCGCAAAGTTACCCACGTAATAAAGCTCAAGTGGAAACATAACTACAACCATTTGGCCTAATGGTGGAAAAGCGAATAATTGTAACTCACATAATTCAAAATTCTATACATACCTATGTGTTTGTTTATTAAACATTTTGACTAATCATGTTTTCAGCAGCCAGGTACTCATGTGTCCTTGTTCTCATACTGTAGCTGCCATATTTATGACTGGAATTTAAATATTAATAATAAAAAAAACAATAAGCAAAAACTTATTAACCAAAAGTATTGGTTTAGATTTGTTCCTATTTATACAGCCCTGATTTATTATCAGCACTGATACTCTGACAGTGACACCATTCGAATGTTTGTGGTCATTAAGATTTTTTTTTTAATAAATAAAACTAAGGATGCATTAAATGGATCAAAAATAACAGTAAAAACTTTTACATTTCTACAATTTCTATTTCAAATGAATACTGTCCTTTTGAACTTTTTATTCAAAGAATCCTGAAAATATGTATGACAGTAAATAAACACATTAAAAATAAGCAGCAACTGTTTTACAACACTGATAATAAACATATTAGAATGATTTCTGAAGGATCATTTGACACTGAATACTGGAGTAATGGCTGCTGAAATTTACTTTTTTTATTTAAAAAAAAAAAAAAAAAAAAAAAGTTGTTAAATTGTAATAAACTTTCACAATATTATGTTTTTACAGTATTTTTGATCAAATAAATGCAGCCTTGGTAAGCAAAAAAAAACAAAAAAAACCATTACAAAATCTTACAAACTACAAACAGTTGTGTATATTTACAAATTTCTGCAAATTTAAAACTGGAAATTCATGCTAGAGTCACATTAATGACAAAAATTATTTTTAAAAAAAATCTCTATTTATCACTCAGTGTTTCCAAATTATATAATATACCGTGACCCACTTCTCTTAGTTCTGAAGTGACAAACGGACTATTTATTCATCCTGATAAAAATATTACAGCAGAGCTTTGCTGTGCTTCAGCACAGATATCATTAGGCCTTTACAAGTACGCAGGCCAGTCACAGGACACTACAACTGTGGGACATGGGGAGCCACAAGATGTCATCTCCATCTGTGCCGACAGTTCCAGCCAAGCACACAGGGAATCATAACACAATCCCATTATCAGGCAAAAAGCAAAAATCTCAAACATCTATGACTTTAAATCAATATGACGTTAAACAAAGCGCATCTGCTTTAGGAGGTGAACTCAGGCTGTGTGCCACTGAAGCGAAAGGTTAAACAATCCGTTACTCTGGATGGGAGCATCCCTGTGTCTTGACTGCCAGTAGAGCGGTCTGTAAATAGAAACCTGACCAGGGGCATGTGGTTCATGTGGTTCATGTGTCGTGTTCTGCAGAAAGCATGCAGTCACGTCATTATCAGGGCAGAGAGTGCGTAAAGCGAGATCTGATTCATGGGAAATTTGATCAACACTGACAAAATTATTTAACATCCTCCATTAAAGCAAAGAGCCAGAAATTTTACACAACTTGCAAGGTCCATACAGAGACAATAGCATCGCTAAAATGTGATGCTGTTTTAAATGGGATACAAAAAATGAATACGTAAACTAATACGTAAAAATAATTTTACTGTACCACCAGCATCACCAACTACAAAATATTTATAATTTTGTATAGCATTTTATAATTTTTTTAAAACATAATTATAGCTTGCTCTACATACATCTGGCTGTGCATATTAAGATAAGCCAGGATAGTATTTTAGCATTGAAAAAAATTAACTTAAACTGCTAATGATCCTTTCATTACAAACAACGGTCACAAGGTGGCGTAAGGCAACTGCAGTCACTAATAAAGATAGCAACCGACCATGGCCAGTCTAATAAAGAAATTGTTTTGAATCATCATCTTAAATCACAATCATCGAACTATCCAATTCTGTTTTGGTAAACAAAGCATGATTCATTTTGGAAAAGGAAATATAACTAATTGCAAAGATGCGTGTTTGTAGCGCGACGCACGCGTTCTCAGAGCTCATATTGTTGTGAGGGAGAGTTAAGAGAGCTCCGCGCGTCAGCTGGGCCAGCAGCCAGAAAGCACCATCAGCCTAGAGCACATGGACTGATTTAGGAGGAATGCAGGCTCATAGTGATGACAGAGCGAGTGTGTTTTTGTGTGTGTGCGGGGACAGAGAGCACTAGCTCGTGCTCTGCGCAGCTGAGGATGATAGGAGGTGACAGGCAGGGCTTGTCAGGCGCTGCTCTGTCGGCATGCAGGGAGCTCCACTGATCTGAGCCCAGCACAGCCCCTCAAACATCAGCACTGCTCACGGTGTGCTAGGAATTATGGATTTTAAAACCGCCACGTTCACCTGGCTTTTTACAAACGATGAAGAATAATAGCAGTTTAGTGGTAGAGCCATTCAAGACGCCAGTGAGTGAGAACACTAGGTCATTAAGAGGCCTGAAATGCACAGAAAGCGCCAAAATTTCAATGCCTGTTATTCATAACACAGTGTCCTAACCAGACATGATGAGACAAGTGACAGAGAAGCAATTTGTCTATTCATACTGCACAACATCATTCACTATCAGCCAATCCACAGATATTTGATCTCTAATGTCAAATTTATAATTTTATTATTTAATGTATATATTTTAATTTGTATATCAATCCATTTTTATTTTATTTTCACTATTTATATAAATTTATTTACATAAGCCTTCATGAGTTTATTATAAATGGCAAAAATTGTGGCAAACACACACGCATATTTTATCTATATATGTGTGTGTGTGTGTGTGTGTGTGTGTGTGTGTGTGGAAAAGTTTATTGCTAATTGCTTTATTGCATCACATTTGGTAAGGACACTGTGTAATGTTATGCAATATTATATAATGTGATATGTGACCCTGGACCACAAAACCAGCCAATAAGAGTCCATTTTTGAAATTGAGATTTATATATCATTTGTACATTATACATCATTTATACATCATTTGAAAGCTGAATAAATAATTTGAATATATGGAATCTAAGGGGGTGCAAAATAATCAAAATATTGAGATAATTGGCTATAAAGTTTTCCAAATGAAGTCCTTCACATTGCAAATTACTAAAAAAAATTCAGTTTTAGTATATTTACGGTAGGGAATTTACGAAATATCTTCATGGAACACAATCTTTACTTAATATCCTAATGATTTTTGGCATAAAAGGAAAATCTATCATTTTGACCCATACAATGCATTACAATACAATGTGGCTATTGCTACAAATATACCTGTGCAACTTAAGACTGGTTTTGTGGTCCAGGGTCACATATATTCTTAAATATTCTGGGTAATTTGATACTACAATTGGTAGCTAAAAGCAGTATTTCCAGGTCAGCTTAACACAATTTAACATTCTATAAATCCATTCTGCACATTGTGTCCCATAATCAATAAAGAAAATAAGAAACAATCTGCAGATTCCGTTTAGGCCTAATCATGATAAATTTCTTTTAAAAAATGCTAAATATCCCCTGACCCTGAAAGGTTTCTCATTTGGCCAGTAAACAGAATCATTTACAGCTGAAACAATTAGCGTGACTGCAAACCCAAGATACTGAAAACATTATCAGGCTATGCACATAATCTTTTCCTGACAAATGTTTCACTGTGCATCCATATTTTAAGAGTTCCATCCAACTGCTGCAGAAAACTGAGTCACTGTACAGCAGAGCGGTCTCTGTGGACTGGCTATAATGCATTAATGATGACCAGATAAACAAAGCTAACTATGTAGAAGTCCAGTTTTTAATAAATAATGTTGCTAATTCTTTCTTGCGTCTGCGCTTGGTATCTTCTCGTCTGGCACTCGACTTGCATTAAGCTTCTACAATGAACTATCAGTCATGTAATAGGCCTTTATACGAATAGTAGTTATATATATATATATATATATATATATATATATATATATATATATAAAATGTGTGTTTGTGTTTAGCGTATTATGACATTAGCAACGTGCTAACACATACTGTACTTTATATCAGCTGGGAGTCTAATCTCACATGCACTTCATGAGCACTATTTATGTTATGTGTGAGTAGAAAGTTTGAAATGTCCAAGTAGAAAACTTCAAACTAATGTCTTATGAGGTTCCTTTTGGTTAGAAACGGTTTCTTATGAAGGAAGTAGATAGCAAGGCACTAGCATTTGGAACAGAGCTATTATTTTCAAGGGTTGCTACTGACCTGTTTTCTCAGCAGTGGATATGATATATTACACGCTATGTTGAACTTTATACAACAAAGCAGCTCGGTAACATTATTTTGTTATGAGATCAAAGCCTCCAAACAGCACTACAGGTGAAATTCACTTCATCTACTTAGCTGGAAAAAAAGCAACCTAAACACGGTGTTTTGCTGGTCTTAGCTGGTTTAAAGGGATAGCTCACCAAAAAATGAAAATTACCCCATGATTTACTATTTTTTTCAGACGAATACAATCGGAGTTACAATAAAAAAAAATTCCTGGCTCTTCCAAGCTTTATAATGGCAGTGAATGGTGGTCGAGATTTTGAAGCCCAAAAAAGTGCATCCATCTTTCATAAAAAGTACTCCAACACAGCTCAGGGGGGCTAATAAAGGCCTTCTGAAGTGAATTGATTTGACTTGTTTGTGTAAGAAAAACATCCATATTTAAAACATTATGAACCATAATCTTCCACTAACTGTCATATGCGTGTTCACGAAAGAGTGGCTTTCCAGCAGATGACATAGGATGTAGGCGAAGCATAAGCTCCAGTGAGAATATGCTAGTCTCTCAAGAACCAAGTTTTGTTTACAGCAAAGGAAAACCAGTCTCCTCTTGGCTTTTATCCAACATTTTTCTTTACAAATCCTCGTTTTGTACTTCTAATTTGTGACTGGTGTTTTGTTTTGCTCTCTCCTCTGCACTTCCGCATTCGTTACTTCTCACCGGAGCTTACAATACGCCTACGTCCTCCGTCCTCCGCTGGAACGCCACTCTCTCATGAACATATGACAGCAGAAGTTTGAGATTACAGTTTGTAAGGTTTTAAATATGGATATTTTTCTTTCACAAACGCATCACTTCGCTTCAGAAGGCCCCCCACTCTGAAGACATGTGGAATACTTTTTTTTGATGGATGGACACTTTTTTGGGCTTCAAAATCTCGACCACCATTCACTGCCATTATAAATCTTAGAAGAGCCAGGACATTTTTTAATATAATCCCGACTGTATTTGAAAGAAGAAAGTCATATACACCTAGGATGGCTTGAGGGTGAGTAAATCATGGGGTAATTTTCATTTTGGGTGAACTATCCCTTTAAGCTGGTCTTCCTGGTCTTCCAACTTGGACAAGCTAGTGTTAAGTTGATTTGGCTGTTTTGCAATTTGGCTCTCAGCTTTCCAAAAATTCTTTGAAACCAGTAAACAGCTTAGGCTAGAAAAATGATATTTTTTCACATTCCAGTGGCACAAACTACTTCACAACATAAAACACTGAACCAAAATATTCATCCTAGTTATGATGTTCTATGCTTTAACGAATGCATCTGTTTTTTCATACTAAAGTGTCCCTAACAGAGCTGATTTTATTGATAAAATCACTAAGCAATAATGAAAATAATCAACACTGAATTTGATTATAGATTGTTTGTGAGCTATGCACAGAAAACATCCATCTCTCTCTCATCTGAAATAACACATTTGATTATCAAAATAATCATTAGTTGTAGTCTGAGTCTTTAATGTAGTGTGTATGAATGTGATTTATTTTGCGTGTATATTTGTGCTCATGTGTAAACATGACACTGATGGAGATTCTATCACACACAACATTTAAGCATGTTTACAGAGTGCACAGAGACACAGAATAGATGCCATGTAGCACAGAAATGTGTCATGGAGCCAGAGGAATGCTGAGAGATTTTACCTTCATAGGAGAGATGTGTGAATGGGAAACATAGCCGTGTACATTCTCAATCTGGGAGATGTTCTTCTCCGACACCTGCACCAGCTCAGGAGGACGCACATCCCCTGGTAGGTGTGGAGAGCTGTGTTCTGGAGGCGACGTGGTATCCTCATCCTGATATCTATATTTCTGAGAAGGAGAAAAAGAGAGAGAATGCATAGTTATAATGCAGTAACATATTAAACACATTGCTTGTAACTACACTGGCCCAAAAATGAACTTTCCATAAATGATTTGATGTTATAAGCTTTTAATGAATACCAAACAGAGTATCTTAAGTATTTTTGTTTTAAGATTAAAAAAAAAAAAAAAGATTTTCAGGTGAGGCAAGAAAAATAAACTTTTGTTTCCCTTTATAAAAAAAAAAAAAAAAGTTTCATTCCTCACTGGCAAATCGTTTTTAAATCTAATAAAAACTTTTTAACTGGATAACTTGGAGCTTTGGGCATTGAAATTCAAACCGCAATGTAGAATACTTGTGATCTGAAGAAAAACAAGACCTCATGAAGTTAAAATCTAACACTGGTGCAGAACTCTGAAACTATTTCAACTTCAATTCTCTCTAGACCACACTCCTGAGATGGGAAACACTTTTTAAATGAGCCAGGCACCCCCGGATCCTACCCGCTGCACGGTCGTCACAGTCGACCCCAATCTGCCATGATTGTATGTGAAATATTGTTCTGTAACTTTCTTAACTGGAAACGCAAATTATTCAGCAGTGCCTTTTATCCATAGACATCCATCTTGTCCAGGTGCCTTGTTGACCCTGATACATATACCTGCCTCTATGGCATTCCTGGGATATGGGTTAGGAAACGCAAACACAAGTCTAGAGGGAAGAAAAAGAGGGCAGGTTTCTTAGGGAAGGTAGATGCCCAAAAAACATACACACACACATATGTGTGTGTATATATATATATATATATATATATATATATATATATATATATATATATATATATATATACACACATATATACATATATACATACATACACACATATATGTGTGTGTGTGTGTGTGTGTGTGTATGTACATACATACATACACATATATATATGTATGTATGTATGTATGTATGTATGTGTGTATGTGTATACATACACACGATGCGATGGACAGCATTTACAATAATTCAGGGAAGTTCTTGTGAACTGAAAAGTCATCTTCTCCTCGCTCATTCTGAAAGCTCTTCGTTAAGAACAATGGCTTCCGGTGCAGCACCGGATGTAAGTAAGGGTCCTGAAGAAAAACGCGGAAGTGACCGTGCATAGAGCCCATTAACTTAAAAAGCAAAAAAAAAATTAAACAAAAAATAAAACTAAACTAAAAACAAATTAAAAAGTAAATTAAATAATAGTAATAGATATTTTTAGTATATTTTTATTAATTAAATAAAAACAAAAATAAAACTATACTTAATTTATTAGTATAGTTTATAACTAATTAATTTAATTAGTATAGTCTATACTTTATAATTAGTAGTAGTTAATAGTTAATTAATATTTTTATGCCACTTAAAGTTGGTTTCTAAAAAAATTTAAAAAAATAAATAAAAAATAAAGCTGACCTTATTTTGTGGTGGGACCAGTGGAAAAAATAAAATAAAACAAATTAAATTAAATAAACGAATAAACAATCAAATAAAGAAACAAACACACACACACACACACAAATGTTATACAAATACCAAACCCATACAAACCAAAAAGTAACAAATATAATACTTTTAATAAATAAACAGATTTTTCTGAGCTATATAAAGTTGTTTTTTTCTCTCTAAGAAATAACATTAACCTTATTTTTTTGTGGGACTAGTGAAATATAATACTGAACTGTTATATAAATAGATAAACAGATGGGTTGTAAAAATTCCAAAAAGCAAAAACACTAAAAAAATAATAGATATACCAATATTTTATTAATAAATAAAAAGAGTTTTTGTACTTATTTCTGAGCCAACAAAAGTTGTTTTTAAAAAATAAAACTGACCTTATTTTCTAGTGGGAAAAGTAGTAAAAATAAATAAATAAATAAATAGAATAAAATAAAATAAACTGAATGACTGACTCGACCAGCCTAGCAGAAAACAAAACAAAAAAATGATTTTTGTTGAACCCTGCAGTATATTAAAAAAAACAGACAGAATAGTATGCTACTACTAGGACTGACACTTTGGAACATATGACCTCCAAGAAGTCTGCTGAGTTTTTAGCAAAAACACTGTGCACAGAATCTTTTGCCTTGTTCCGAACAACTCAAAAGTTCAAACTGAACTCTCAGCGGGCCACAGAGCCAGTAAAATTGAAAGGTGAGTTTGAACTCTGAGCCACTGCTGGGAGAGAAAGGGACAGACGGGGAGCAGTTCTGGAGATGTTATTACACCGCTGAGTGCTTCAGTGACTCTGCTTCAGGCGCGCAGCCGCTGCCACTGTGGGGCCAGCTTGCCTGGATAATGAGCTGCTCGACTGGCTCAACGCTCTCTCGCTCTGTGCTGCTGGCCCATCCAAACTGAGCTAACGTCAGTAAAACCTAATAAATGCAGAGAGATCACTCACACAGCCAGTCAACCAAGGAGGACAGGTCTCGGAAAACTTGACAGCAGTGAAAAACGAATGCTAGACAGGCTTTACACAGGCGATGTCCTCTACAATACAATGCCACTGCCCTAGAGCAGGATGAACCTTGAGAGGTGTACGACTGTTCGAAATGCGGTTTGATGGATGCTGTATAGGATCTTAAGGAGTGGAAGAGCTCCGCGCCTGCTCCTCGTGCCCCTTCTGTCTCGGGTGCTGCTGTAAAGCTGTCAGCTCTTGTCTGTTTATCTGGCAGAAAACATACCGAGGCCCAGAGCTCAGCAAACACAGCACTTTATTATAGATGCTTCACCTTGAATACCTTCGGGAGAGCTCTGTATCACGGCTGCACGTCCCACAGCTGCCAAAACAACCATATACACTCCACAAGACTAAGCATCATTTGCATGATAAATGCGTAATCAGCATAATTTGGGCTTCTGAAGCCTGGCACATTCAGGCTGAACCGCACAGAGCAGGTGTTGCTGGATGCCCAGATGTGTGGCCCTTCAAACAAACGGTAAGCATTCTGTTTGACAAAAAAAAAAGTGTCAATACTGAAATCAATTCTACGATTTTACACTAAACTGAAACACTGCTATATAACACAGGCCTGTTTGAGTGCCTTTGACCTAATTCTACCACTAGTGAGGTTTCACATTATATTTACCAGCTTTTCTTTGTCTGGATGAGCATTATTGTCAAATACAAAATATGCTGCAAATGTTAGGGGTCAGTACAGGGCCGGTGCCAAGGGGGGGCATTCGCGGGCCGTGCCCCCCCAAACGAGTTACTGTGCCCCCCCCCCCTTTCCATCCTCTCCCCTCCTTGCTGAATGTGATCGATTTCGAAAGCGA